>WMED01017105.1:0-13104 GCA_019650415.1 Pipa parva | reverse complement strand
TGTCATTCTTGGGATTTTCTAACCATTATTTCTGCATAGTGTGGTTTCTTTTTTTTTTTTCCCCTTTTAATTATTGACAATTATGTCACATTTTTCTTTCTTTGTAATGTAAATAGACAATAATTGATATAAACCATAACGAGGGTGAGGAAACTAGTGACTTTCAATTGTCATGTACTTTCCCACTTAACACCATATATTTTTTTTTTTTCCCATATGCAATTGTATCTCCGCTCTGTCTGTTCAGTGTGTGTTTTAGTCCACCTACTTGTTCGTTATTCACGTTATCATGTTGTTTTTGTACTGTATGTGGTCTTCCCTGTTGTCATACGTCCGGTCAGTAGCATTGCGTTTTTGTACTGCACTAGGTGTATGATCTCCATTTCTTTCTTTTCTTTTTCTATTAAGTAATCCTGTCTTGTTGGTCACGTTGCGCTCCATGTGCTCACAAAAGAAACATGGCATGAAGTGTTCACGCGCACGTTCCTCTCCATGCTAGTGTGATATTGTATGCGCAACAGTCACTACTTTCAATGGTTTTTTCACGACTGCGTATTTTTGGCATTTTTTTCGTGATGCGCTTTTAAAAACTATGCGCTCCTTTTCGCCAGTGTGACCCTTGCTTTAGTTACTGCAGAAATCATCACAACAAAAGATCACTGCATGTGTCAATGTCCTGCCAGCAGCTGTTACTAACATTTAATCAGAAATGCTGAAGGTCCGGCGTTTCGTTTTATTAATGATACCTGCGCGCTACTGTAACCACTGACTTAGAAGAATTTTGTAGATGATACTGTTCCATTAAGAGAACTATTTAGGAAAGGGAGGTTACTGGAATGATGTCCCTTTATTCAGTTGTCAGACAATAAAGTAATACTGACACACCCAGGGGACAGACATTACTTATACAAAGCTTAAAGTGCACCTGTCACCTCAAAACTTGATTACTAAATTAAGTTCTAGATTAGATTATTATTTGTCACTGGATAGTGGGAAGCATGGGAAGCTCCTCAGTGCCGGCGAAGAGAAGACAGTCCTGTGTTGGTGGGTGGCGTCTACGGAACAAGAAAAGAAGATTCCATTGGATTACACCGCGCCAAGACTGTGGATCAAGATGAGGAACCAAGGGCGTCGAACACAAATTTGGCCCATCCAGGATTACTTCATGGGTCAGAAGAGAAGACTTCAGGAGTGGTGAGTAGATTAATTACTTAGCTCTTTTAATTATGTTTTTTATGTCATTGATTGTTTTTAATCTTCTTCTTTTTTTTTTTTTTTTTTTTTTTTTTTTTTTTTTTTTTTTTTTTTTTTTTTTTTTTTTTTTTCTTTCAACTGTTTCTATGATGTTTTAGATTGCTAGTTTGTTTTTATGTAGACTACTAGTTTGTTTTGGTTTACATTGCTAGTTTTAGATTGTTTATTTCTTTGGTATTTTGTATGTTTTTTTTTTTTTTTTTTTTTTTTTTTTACCACAGGTGTGTAAAGGACTGGCACCCCACTAGTTAGAGGGTGTGGGTCTCACTTCAATCCCCCTCACCCCGTGGTTAGGTAGGGGGTGAGGGACTTGGGTAAGGCCCCCAACCACATCAGCGATTGGAACCATTGCCCTCCCCTTGGCTAAAGGGGAGTTGGGTTAGTCCTGACCCCCTTGGTTAATTTTGATGCCCCCTACCCCAATTGGTTAACAGGGGAGGGTCCCAGTAGCTATCCCCCCATCCCACCCCTGCATAGTGGTTGGTGGGAGATAGGGGTCCCAGGGACCCCTATTAGTTTTGTTTATGCCTCTCTCTCACATGGACATGGCTACGTAACCTAGTGTCCTGGTGTGACTTCTTCATGCTCTCTCTGAATGCCAGGAAGACTAAGGAACTGATAATTGACTTCAGGAGAGGAAACAATGAGCACAAGTCCTAATCAATAATGTTGAGGTAGATACGGTAGACAGCTTTAGGTTCTTGGGCGTCCACATATCCAACAACCTAACGTGGTCCCTACATTCCTCAGTCTTTAAGTAAAGCCCATCAAAGGCTTTATCTTAGGTGTTTCAGAAGAGCGTGTCTGCACTAGAATTCTGGTAGACTTCTATAGGTGTTCTATAGAGAGTATACTGACATAATGCATTACTGTCTAGTTTGGCAATTGGAGTGTTTCAGACATAAAGGCACTTCTTCAAAGGGTGGTCAAAACGGTGCAACAGGTCATTGGCACCCAACTGACTTCCATTGAAAATATCTATCAAAGTCGCTGCCTGTCCAGAGCACGCAATATCATTGCTGATGCTTACCACCCAAACAACATACTTTTCTCCTTGCTACCATCTGGGAGACGATAACTCTCGGGCTGAGAGAGTTTTTTTCCCTGACTCTATTGTCAGACTGAACCTCTCCCTATCTGAACACTAGCCACTATGTACTTCCCCTCTGGCCCCCCTTGGTTTCAGCTATTCCCACTATCCACGTAATAATGTAATCATCTGTGTCTATTATTACTATCTATATCAATGTACTTTACCTATAAAAACTATATATTTAATACCTGTAATTTCGCTGATTTGTATGTTTTGTACTTATTCAGTGACAATAAACTAATCTAAACTGTATCTTCCATATACTAATGACGAAATACTATTCTTACTAAAAAAACGATCCTAGAGGTACGCGCGGTTACATGACCGCGCGTACCTCTAGGCTCGGGAGCTCAAAGCATATGCGCTTTGAGTCTCCCAAGCCAATTATGCTGACAGCTTCCCGAGTCAGCTACAGGGTAAGCTCTCAGCATAACTGGCTGGGCAGACTCAAAGCGCATATGCTTTGAGTCTGCTCAGCTTAGAGGTGCATGATCACGTCACGAAGCCAGCTTGTCAATCGAGTAAGCCGGCTTCATAGTACAACCTCCTTAACCCGACTTTCTGCTAGGCTGCTAGCAGAAAGTCTGGCTGAGAGGCAGACTCATCGTGGGATAACTTAGAAGGTATTTTTTAATAGATTTAAATGACAAAGTTGTTTAGTCTAACTTGTCATGCTAGACTAAACAATGTCCTTTTCAGGTGACGGGTGCACTTTAAACATGTACTAAACTAATACTGCATATACTGTATATAAACTAATATATACATATTAACCAACATATATTGTGTAATAAAATAAATATAAACTAATATAGTATGTATGTATTAAATTTCAACTATTGTATGTATGGCCTTTTTAGAAATGATTTACGTCCTTGTTGTTTATCTCCAGGGATTCAGGTTGCACACTGTATAGACATCCGGATGAGCCCCACTGTATATGGGGTGGTCGGGGAGTCCATTAAGTTGAGTTGTGGCTTCTCATCGACTTATTCAACCTCTGACCTTATCAATGTGGACTGGACTTATCGTCAGCCTGAAGGAGGTCGTACCGTGACAGTGAGTAGAGGTGGATTTGGTAGACTGATGGGATAGTCATGGTTTCAGTTCCAGCACATGAATGGATTCTTTACTGTAAGGGCAGTCATGGTTCCCCACCAGCACAGGAAGGGATTCTTTACTGTAAGGGCAGTCATGGTTCCCCACCAGCACAGGAAGGGATTCTTTACTTTAATTCTTTACTGTCATGGTTTCCCTCCAGGAGGTGAATGAGGATTTTTAATACTCACACATATGACTAATCCTTTTAGGGGGCTCTTTACATTAGGATCTACATGGTTTGTGGTAAACACTTTATCTTCATTGTGTTTTGTTGTTGTTTAAATTCCTAGTTAAATAATATTTAAGTTCTGAGTTTTGCATAGTTACAGAGAATTTCTACAAATTCCAATGAACTTTGGGCATGTGTTGGCATGTTTAAAAATTAACAAAAGGGATGAATGTGCCATGTACATGTTACATATTGTACTGTATGCATTCATTTATATAGTGCTGATATATTACACAGCACTTTACAGAGATTCATCATTCACTTCAATACCTGCCCCCTGGAGCTTACAATCTACGTACTTTTCCCTATACAGTTACACACAGGAAGCGATTGTGGGAGGAAGCTCATACAAGTGCAAGGAGAGCATACAAACTCCTTGCAGATGAAATCCTGGGTGGAATCGAACCTAGAATCCAGTGCTGCAAAGCCGCAGTGCTAACCACTGAGCCGCCGCTCTGCCCACATTATATTTATCTCTTTCTGCTTTCTTCTTGTATGCTAAATCAATGCATACTAACCGCTCGATCCTCCTTTAGTAGTGAAAGCGGGTGCTCGGGATTAACGCGGACTTTCAATGAATAATGTTCAAAGCAGAATCCGGCACTCCAAATGTATAACGAAAATGCTTTATTCAAACCCCATGGGTCAATAAAATAAAGGTTAAAAACAAAAGTAACTGTGCCTATGCGTTTCGCGCACTAGGCGCTTATTCGTGGCAGTTTCACGAATAACGAATAAACGCATAGGCACAGTTACTTTTGTTTTTAACCTTTATTTTATTGACCCATGGGGTTTGAATAAAGCATTTTCGTTATACGTTTGGAGTGCCGGATTCTGCTTTGAACGTTCTTCTTGTATGCCTCATTGTTTAAAGGTGGGGTCTAGAGGTTCCCTTTTGAATATTTTATTTTTAATATTTACGTTAATCATAACAAAATATATAATTACACTTTGATGCACTACCCTGTGTACCTACAACTAAAGAAAGTGTCTGGAGTCGGCCTTAATAGAATAATATATCGTATAATGTTTTCCTCTTTTCAGATTTTACACTTCCAGTCCAAACCTTACCCTATTCTGGATGGACCTTTCAAGGATCGGATCACCTGGCAGGGAGATGTTGAACGGGGAGATGCCTCCATTTTGTTGAAAGACCTTAGACTTACAGATAATGGGACCTTGTCTTGTATTGTACGAAACCCACCAGATGTCCATGGGAAGGTTCCCCAGACCAAGCTCACTGTCACCTTACAAAGTAAGAATGGATATGGATGAAAATGGGCATGACAATATGGATGCCATCATAAATATCATTTAAAAGGGGAAATATATATTTTTTTGTAATATATTGTTCATATTTTTTTCCTTTTTCAATTTATGTCTGCCTCCTGAATTGTGATTAAGCCTTCTTTCCTATCTGCTCTTAGACTAACATTCTCTTAGGAAGAGCTTTAGTTATATTTAAAATATGTCACAGTTGTTGCAAACTGCTCTGTGGTAGAAAAGCAAGCACCTCAGTTTTCAAGCAGATGCTGTTTTTGTTTTCTGGAAAAAATTTGTTTTAGGAAGTTGCAACAATTTCAGCCAAGACTTTATTTGGAGCAGCAAATGTGACTAAATTTCACTGGTGAGTCACCTGTTGGTGAGGTTTAGAAACTGTTTTTAACTGAAGTAATCTCCATCAGTCAGCAAGTAAAAAGGTGCACCTTTGTCTATAAGGAAACATCTGCTTGCCATTGTTTTATGTAACGGAATGACTAAATCACTGATGACTTATCCCCCTAATCTGTCCCCCAGACGTCTACTTTAGATTCACTACGGTTTTCCTGCTCTCCGCACTAGTTTTCATCCCAGCAGCCCTCGTCTCCTTGGTGCTCCTGGTCAGGATGAGAAAAGCAATCTATCGAGGCAGGATGAAGAACCAGAAACTACGAAAGAAGTCACCGATTGAAGAGTCCCAAGAGTAAGTCATCATGTTTATCCAAGTTTTGTGTCTACTTATTTGTTCTCTATGTTGTGTTTTGTGTCACATACAACTCTCTTAACATCTCTTTGTGACATGTGTGCTAAACTATGACTGGGGGGAAGCAGGGCACTAGCTGAGCTAATCATTTGTAAGCAACAGATTTAGCTGGAATTATGCAGTGCATCCTTTAGTGCTCTCATATGACTCTGAGCTCTCAAAGTCAACAGGAAGTTGTTAATGATGCCCCACCAACTGGAACCTTCCAAACACAATACTGGAGGAATCTGATTGGAGGAGCAGCTATGTCAACATTTGACTGCTGGAGAACATATTTTGTTTTGTCCACAAACTGGTGGAAAGGAGACTGAATGGCCTTGTATGCTGTAGTACCACTAACTTTCACGTTCTGCTTTACAGATGTGTTTATGATGATAATGTAAAGATTCCTTTGAACAACACATCCTCAGCAGATCATCCCCGTAGTTGTCTCTCACGGGTCTGTGAATACTGCCTTTATGTAAGTATAACGCTATTGGTAAACAGGTACCACTGTTTTCATTCAAATGGTCATATTCTTCTTGGCCACACCAGTTATGTAACCTTGGGTGTTAATGCTCCACTTGTGTTGGTCTGGCCCACCGGGACACAGGATACTCTCTCTCTCTATGGACCCTCCTGGTGTTTTAAACTGCACTACCATAACATGGTGTATTCCTGGGGGTAGTATAAACCAGGCATTTGATTTGTGGACTAAAAAGTGGTAGGATACAAGAATATCATAGTGACTGAATAGTGGAATAAAAAGATACGAAGAAAAACTTTTGATTAGTGGGGCCCCTGATCCGCATCCTGATCCTTATTTTTTTCCTTTTGACTAATAAATACCTGTAAAATTTATCAATGCTGAGTTTTTTCTTTTTCCTTTTTTTTTTTTAACAATTTAGGTTTTGTTAATCCAGTTAATGGACTAAAAAATATAAAAATTCCAGAAAGTTTTATTGATTTTTATTTTTTGTCTATTTTTAGGAATCAGATGAGGAAGAATAATGGAACTATGGATCCTTGTGGTTAATCCTGGCAGATTGTGGCACAATAAATAAATCTGTCCTGTTACTCTAATGATGTATACCCCTGTGACCAAATGCAGTGCATTGTGGGAAATGCCCCATGTCAAACATTTCCCAAAATTGCTACATAATGAGTTTCTGCACTCCAAGTTATGTTATTCTCCTTTGGTATTATTAAAAACTGGTAATTTTATTATTTAAAGTAAAAATGTTTTTCAATGGCAAAATCTCCCTTTTGCAGCTTTTCACCCCCCCCCCCCCCCCTTTTTAAATATGTTTGGGAGTTTGCCCGTTTATTAAAGAAAAGGAAAATCCCACTGATGGGAAATGAACATTGCTTTTAATTGTATTGTATTGTTTTTAAAAATGAAAAGGCATCAAAACCCATCTGGTCCCTGTAATGTCTCTGCAGTGTTGTCTGAGCTACACAAAGCCTCCTGTATTTATGCAGAAATCACTTTATTGCTGTGCAATATCTAACTGACAGTGTTTCATATAACCAGATATTCACACCTGTGCAATAGCGCTGTAACTCCCACACATTAAATCAGTCTTGGTAGTGTGTGTGCACGCTGGGAGTACATGTACATTGGTTAGCATTGTGTGTGTGTGTGTGTGTGTGTGCGCACGTGGGGAGTGAGTGTACATTGGTTGGCAGTGTGTGTGCGCACGTTGGGAGTGAGTGTACATTGGTTGGCTGTGTGTGTGTGCGCACGTGGGGAGTGAGTGTACATTAGTTGGCAGTGTGAGTGTGTGGACTCTGGTTAGCAGTGTGTGTACATTGGTTAGTAGTGTGTGTACACTAAGGGCGAAATTTATTAAAGGCGGAAAAAATCCGCCCAATCGCAAATTTTACCGCACGATCGGAAATCGATCGCAATTTCGCACGTGCAGAAAAAATTCCGCACGTGCGAACGGAAATTTACTTCGGGCGATCATTTCGCCCTTAGTAAATTTTGCCCTAAGTGCTGTGTGTTGACAGACCTGTAAAAATGTGCTATAATTTAATATAATGTTGGGCAGAGTTTATGTTCGCTGTTTGTTACATACACTGTTTGTAATAAATAAAGTGATAAAGAAACCTGTTTTATTTTGTGTTTATTCCTTTGCGAGGAAGAATATTTATACCATTTGTGACTATGTGCTTTAAATATTACCAGGAAAAAAATCGCCGCATTCCTCCACCACCATTACTTTATAAAAACATATGATTTTGGTCACTCCCAATGTGGGCAGTGTATATATAGGAACCATGTCTAAGCCCCCTGACTTACCATGTGCAACTGATCTGAGCATTACTTCCTGGTATTTGTGAATATAAAGGCAGCCCAGGGGATATCATTAGCAGGGACACGCCTCCCATTGGCTCAAAGATGAAATTGGAATAATCCAAAAATAACCAGGTCATGACAGGACTATATAAAAAAATTAATAAATACAAAAAAAGTACCATTAAACAGCATTTCTCTCTGTCATCTTCTGCTTTTATTTATATGAAATTCATTCCTACACTTCCTGGTTACTGTACATGTCACAGTACCCCTCAATAGCCCCACACACCCCAGTGCCCCCCAGCTATAAAATGTACCCAAAATTATAATTAATAAAAAAAAATCACAGATGCACCAGTAGCCCATAAAGCCACATATTACCCGCAGAGCCGCACATTGCCCCGCTGACCTGCGTGTTTCCCCACAAAGGTGCTAATTTCCCCAGCAGATACAAATCACCCAGCAGAGCTGCATATTGCCCCACAAAGCCGCTGATTGCACTGTAGGGCCATGTATTGTATTTAATCTGTTGTTTTCTTGTGGAAAACCTGATGCGGCCCAGCCTCACCCAGACTCTACCTCCAGCGGCCCCCGGGTAAATTGAGTTTGAGACCCCTGACTTATAGTATCACTGCTACTTCTAGTCATAGTTTTACTGCTACATATCTATAGTTGCACTACTAAGTATGGCCACTGAATGGCGCTTAAACATTTCAGGAATTGGCCTTCGCACATCCAGGCCGTTTACTGATAATTTCTTACTTCAAAGAGTAACATAAATATTTGACCTTTTATCCAAGTGAATTGTCCCCCCCCACCCCCCAAGAGAAACCTTTGGGAAAGTCCTTGGAAATAAGCCCCCATTAATGTTCATAATGTAAACATGGGAACACTTAGCTACACGTCAGCACTTCGGTACAATGCAAACTTATTAACAGTTATAATACATTTATACTATTTTACACCAGTTAATGAGGCACTCATTAACCCCGCAAGGTTCATTTACTCCTGGGGTTGCCCAACCACTTCCATTTTTATTACCATTAACCTACAACTCTCTATTGCCAGTTTATTGTAAAGTGACCCGGTTTCTTTCACATTAAAAATCGGCGCCGGTTTGCTGACATCCGATTGGACGTTGCATTGTGTCTGCTCAATCAGCTGAAGGTGTACTAAATATTCTAACCAGCACAATTGGGACGAGGAAATTTTACAGTTAATGGCCTGATTAAAGGGTAACCACAAACTGTAATATTTATTACGGTAACTGTTTCACTCACAAACACGGATAACTCTGCATAATTGCCTATTTTATAGATATTAATCCAAAGGGTTTAGCACTTGGTTTTTTAAAGCGTAAGTAACAATGGAGAGGTGAGTTGTTATTGATCATTTCGACATTAGCGGAACCGCTGGCGATTTAACACGCAAATCCATCTCACAAAGTAAATTTTCCTTTATGACCCTGAAGGGAATTAAATTATCCCCCTCAGTGCCGAGCTCATTAACAGGATCTTATAGGATAATCAGCATCACAAAAGGCCCGAGACTGGATTAATTTCCCCCTCTGCCATAGAACAGACCAAGGTGGGACCCTGCACTGGCATCTAGTACATAAACCTAGAACCACTGGCCAGCTGCTGATCATGGGTACACAGTGATATGGCATTCAGGGTTATAGTGCAATATGGCTGGCATCAAACTAAAACTCCCAGCATGCTCTGACATCTACTATCACCTGAGGGTGTATGGGAAAACTGTGCAGCTGACACACAGGATGAGAAGGAAGAGGTACACTGACATCATCTCAAGACTGAATAGTTTTACACAATGGGGGTGGGTTAGTCTGATGTCTGCACAGGTTATACAAGGACAGTTCGGTCTGTAAGGCCAGGGGAATGAATGCTGAGGAGGGGGGTGGGTGAGGGGGTGCAAATCCTGAAGTTTATGGCTGAGTTTACTAAACTGCATTGTGCTGCAATCAATCCAGCCATGTACTTTGGGTGGATATAGCCAGCTAATTTAATAAGTCTTGGGGCCTCATTGGCTAAAGTCCAAATTCACCTGTAGAATTTACTTCACTACATATTGAATCGAATTGCCAAAATAGTTGCAAATCTTCTCAGGACTGACTTAGTGGAGAATGCACATGTCAAACAGGCGGACAACAGCGAACGCTGTTACATGTGTAGTGTGACATAGTTAGGCTGATAGAAGTAGGATGCAAAGACATGCAGAGTGAGGCAAATTCAACAAGTGAAAGGAGGTGACGTCAGTCTCACCATATCCCACTAACTGTATTCTGTGAATATTCTATTTCTATGTCACCTTGTCCCTAGGTCATGTTGTCACTTAGTTGCAGTCGTCATTGTCACTTTTGAACAACTAATTGCCTTACGCAACACAGGAACCCCACCATCAACCCCCCAATTCGCCAGTCTGATGTGGAGAAGTCAAACAGATGTATTTGGAGCAGTATACCTAGTCACATTCACACTACTCCTCTGCTTAGTCAGTAGTAGAAGTATCTGTGCATGCACACACAAAATGATGTGAAGTGATCCGAATGTTTGTGACTATCATAGTCACACAAATTGGTCATGTATTCACCACTTCGCAGACTTTGCTCAATGATCGATAAGGAAGAGGAGGATCGATGCGAATTCACAGCTCTATGCAACTAATTGGACTTTAGTCAATGAGGCTCTTGGTCTAGAGCCTTTATTATAAATCTACACTCCCCGTCTAATGGCAGCTCAACAAATCAAACTCAAACTGAAAGAAAAACAACTTTTCTTAATAAAAACCAGTGGTCCACTGGGGAAATTGTATGTCGTATTTAAAGGAGACCTAAAGCAATAAAATAAAAAAAGACAGTTAAAATACTTACCTTATACAGAGCCGATTGATTACAGTCACAGCATGGCACCCGATGCTTCCCCCGATGCTTTCTGTACAGCGTGCTGGCTGACACAGAAGCCTGCGCACAGCTTCTTCTTCTTCATTCTCCGGCTTTTACATCATCACAGTCATTGTGGGGAGCGTTCTCATTGGCCCCTGCAATGAACATGATGATATTTAAGCCCTAAAAACACCCAAGGTGTAACAAGGTGGGAGAAGCTTCGTGCTGGCAACAAAACACTACTTTCACTCTTTACTGTAAGTTTATAAAATGATAATAATCCCATAGTTACAAATCAGGCGCATACTCCATATTTAGAGAAGGGTCAAGCTTAATCCTACTCAAAACGTGGATGAATTTTCCCCTTTAAGCAAAAGCCTTTTCTGTTGCATTTAGTGATTCCTTACACATGAATGTGCTGAATTGAGACATCTGGGACAGCAAACTCTCTCCCTTAAAAGGGTCAGAAACTTCCTGGACACAACAAGGGGTGAAGGGATCAGTTTGTTTGTCTGTAATAAATTGGCCAGTTTGTGACAATGACACAATTCTCCACAATTACACTGAGAGTTCATCACAAGGCTGAATGGGGGGTGGTGGAAAGTTCGCATGGGGTCATTTCACTTATAAAGGAAACAAATCAGTGTTTGCTGAGTTTTATTAACAACAAGGTGAGTGTGAGCTCTTTGGCACCAGTAAGGGAATGTAACTGTATCAGTAGAATAGAAGACAGGATCATTCACTACCACCAAGACTTAGGAACCATAGCTGATTCATAGTTACTTTATAAGCCAAGAGCCCAGTTTCAAAGAGGCTTATTGACTAAAGTATGAATTGTTGCGTAAAGGTGTGAATTTGCCACTTCCCCATATCTGGGTATTCAGCAAAGTCTGCGATGTGGTGAATTCGCCAGCTAATGATGGTCGCACACTACACAACAGTTAGCTACTGATGCAGTCACGACTTTACTATGGGAATATTGTCACAGATTTGCTATGAGAATCTGCTGTTTAGTGAATAAGGAGTAGAGAATCGGGGCGTAACCACCAGAAGTGGTGAAAATTCACTCTGACAGTCAAATTCTCACTTTAGCCAATAAGCCCCTAAAACCACAAAAAAAAAAAAAAACAACAATTAGAATAAAAACATAAACACAAAAATAAATCGTTGATTCATTACAGCAAAGAGTAATTATGAAGAATAAACAGAATAAACAGTCCCAACTGGTAAGAGATACTTAAGGAATAATCAATACTTTATCAATTTAGGAATCAATACTTTGTAGGAAATTGTTTACTTGCCCTTTGATTCAGAAGTCTATAAAGAAATGACTTTTTCTCTCCACAATAATGAATATTTTTTGGAAAGATTTTACATCAAAACATGAACTTTTAAAGAAATGCTAAGAATTGTGTTTATTTGTAAATCACTGATGGTTTGCAACGTGATGTTTATGAAATTAAATAAATGATGCATTCTGTTTAAATGCGTCTTTTGTTAATTGCAATTGTAAGATGGCATCATTCCACTTGTGAGGTCATTAAACGTGGGAGTGCTAAATGAAGATGTGAAATTATTTTACACGATTACATACATTACATTCCTGGGGGAGGGAGGTCTTGGCCCCTGAAACACTGATATGATTCAAATTGTAGTGAGATTAATTCATCCTTTAGTCAATAAGGCACTAAGGACCTCATTGTCAAACGAGTGGATTTACCTGTCAAATTTACTTCGCTACAATTCAAAATGCATTTATAAAATAAATGCAAATTCACTTCCCACTATCGACTAAGCGGTGGATACACTTTTCGAACAGGCGGATAGCAGCAAACGCTGTCAGATGGGTAGTGTGGCGTCGTTGGGCAGATAGAAGTAGGATGAGAAGTCATGCAGAGTGAGGCAAATTCGATAAGTGAAGGACAGTGACGTCAGTCTCACCATATCCCACTAACTGTATTCTGTGGATATTCTATTTGTTTCTTAGTCACCTTTCCTCTAGTTTATGTTGTCACTTTTGAATAAATGGGCGCCTCAGTCTGAAATGGCAAAATCAAATAGGTTAATTCGGAGAAGTACACCTAGTCGCATTCCCATCACTCCTCCACTTAGTCATTATCAGAAGTACCTTGTCCCTAGGTCATGTTGTCACTTAGTCGTAGTTGCTATACAAGTGCTGGTCAACGAATTAGAATAATTTGAAATAGTGCAATCATGAAAT
>WMED01017104.1:0-13104 GCA_019650415.1 Pipa parva | reverse complement strand
ACACTGGGGAAGTAGAGAATAGACGTGAATTCGCACCATAACGCGACTATTCGGACTTTGCTGAATAACCCCCTCATTTCATATGTATTATTTTAAAAAGGGATAATTGGTTTGAGATACGAACTGTCTTGAGTTACAATCTCGGTCACGGAACGAATTAAATTCCTATCTAAAGGTACCACTGTATTAATATCTAGTGTCAAGATCTTTCATGTGAAGAAAAATAAAGAAAACTAAACTGTAAACATGTATATTTTATCATGTTCTTGCAATGAACATAATAAACTGTTGCTATAAATAGAGCAACTTATTGTCAGGAGTATCATTCACCATCACCCTCTTCCGTTGATGCAGCGGCAGTTACCGTCGAATTATTCATGTGCATGCGTTAGTCGCTCTTGACATAATCCATCCATGCACCATTCTACATTGACGTCATCACACATAAGCGATGATCGAGGTTGACATCATTCCATTGCTATTACGGTCGCCTGCCCGACATCTTGCCCTTTTTAGCCAGACTGTCCTTAGTGTTGGCACCCGATTGTAGGACTTTTCTCATTGTTTCTGGGTGCTATATCTGTTTATTGTCTGACTTCCTGTATATCGAACCTGTTTTTTGGACTCAGTTTGCCTTTTGCCTGCCTGATCTCTGCTTCAGACTTTTGGACTTCGCTTGTTTACCGCCTGCCCCCACCATTTTCTGTATATTTCAACTTCATTTTCTCAACTGCCTCTAACCTCCAGTGGACAGCTATCTTAGAGGCTGCAACCTGGGAGCTGGTTGCTGGCAAAACCCAAACACCCTTGTGGGGGTTAAAGACAAAGACCAGGGGCTTTTTAAACCCTGTGCCCTAGGACTATCTAGCACCGAGTCTGCTGTGGTACAGTGCTGCTTCCTCCTACTCCTCCCTACCAACCAAGCCCAGATCCTGATACTTTTAATACAGCATGTAGCACTAAATACCCAGGGACTGATTCACTAAAGTCCAGATTTGGCAGTCAAACTGAATATGCATAGCGATGCTTAGTGGAAGGTATTCCACCAGTCAAGTGCAGTCATGTCAGTCTCATAATGTACAACTAATTTTACTAAGTGACTATTACATCCCTATCTATGTCACCATGGGGGTTACTGACTAAAGTAGGAATTTGACTGTCAAAGTGAATTTTCATTGATTCAGGTGGCTACTCCCTGATTCTCTACTCCTTATTGACTAAATAGAGAATTCCCATAAGAAATCCAAGACCCTGTCAGTATTACCATAGTAAAGTCATGAATGTGTCAGTATCGTCTATTGTGTAGTGTGCAACTGTCATTAGCTGGAGAATTTGCCACATCGTAGAGTTTGCTGAATACCCGAATATGGGGTATTTTATGAGTCATTTCAGACTTTAGTCCCCCTTATCTTTATATTGTCACTTGGTTACAGTCTTTGTTGGCACTTTTGAATCAACAGTCTTGTTAAGCCACACTGAAATCCTGCCATAAACTCCCTACTTCACCACTGTGTTCTACTTCATTCCTCAGTACCTGAAGATGGGGAAGTGCAGCATTAATGTGAATTTGGACTATTACGCAACTGTACATACTTTCATGAATAAGCTCTGCAGTCTCTTTTTTCCTCTGGTGTAAATGGTGAGTTCTGCATTTCACAGAATCCTCTATATTTACCATTGGTTTAACTAGGGCAAAATTAGCCCTGTGCATTCACCCTGAAGATATGCCACTTAGTTTAAAAGAACAGTAACACCACAAAAACAAAATGCCTCACATGCATTCATAGTCAGTATATATCCAATCTGTATGCCCAAAAAAATCTAAATAGCACAATATTTTGCAATGTAGATTTTTTAAAAATTGGGCTTTCTGGGGCACTTCCTGAATAAGTACTATCTAAAGCATGTTTGATAAAGCTTTCTCGTGACTTTACAGCTTCATCAGTGAACATTCAGGGGCTTCTTAATAATAATAATAAGGAAGAATTCAACTGCCATCACTTTGGGTTGCTATGCTTCAATTCTTTACTCCTTATTCACTCAACAGAGGATTCCCATAGTGACAAAGAGACAGCGTCAGTAGTAGTCTCTTGCATAGAGTGCCATAGTCAGTCAGACAGTAGTAGCCCTGCCATCAGCACCCTAATTTGCCACTTCAGTCTGGCAAAGTAAAACTGGCGAATGTAACATAATTCGCCTTGTCAAATTTGCTACTTCGATGCTTGACGAATGGGTGAATTACCTGTGTACGCACATGAAAAGTGGTATGAAGTGCTCCGTAAGTCTGCAACTGTTGTAATCCATCAATCTGGTCTTGAAGTCACATTGCAGTGGCGAATAAATGTGAATTCACACCTTTACGCGATTATTCTCACTATGTCATGACTAAGCCCCTCAGTGCGCACGAGCTATTAAGGGGGTAATTCAGGATTGTGCGAAGTGAGCTCCGAAGCCTTTGCCTTACTTCGGACTGACTGAGATGCGTTCGCTGATGTCCTGCACACGGATATCAGCAAGCGCATTAAAGGGATTCCAGTCTCGGCGAGGCAACTCTTTTGGTCTCGCCGAGACTGGAATCCCTTTAAAGCGCTCGCTGATGTCCGCGTGCAGGACATCAGCGAGCGCATATCAGTCTGTGCGAAGTGAGCTGAAGGCTTCGGAGCTCACTTCGCACAATCCTGAATTCCCCCCTTAGTGATTTTCTGTAGAAACAAGTGAACATATGGGGTGTGTTGCAATATCATGTTATGAACAAGAAAAAGCTAGTGAAGATTAAGTAAAAACAAGGCTGTGCAGTTTCAGTCAGTGGAACAATTTGTTCTAGAATTTTCCCTGTTAGGGTAATAATGCAGCGTGTCACTTTGCCTACTCTATAACTGTATGTACAGCAAGTGTTTTGATGATACTTTAGTTCTTCTTTAAAGATCCTCCAATTAAATCTTGGTATTTATAACCCAGACACTTGCCGGCAAGCTTACCTAAGTTTAGAACTGCTTCCTGTGTAAGCATTTGGTGTTGATGTTTGCCTAAATGAAGTTGCATGATGTCGCTTTGGTATTTTTAATCTCAGTGTGTCTGTGATACTATTTTCGTGAGCTTACTGATCACAATATAAGTTTTCATTTAGAATTTATATTTGAGACATGATTCCAGGATGAAGAAAACCAAAGATTCCTAACGGAACCCTGAAGATAGTTCCAAGGCCACGCTGACTTTGTTTCTATATTTAATTTTATTCATTTTGGACCCACATGGAGAAGATTTATTGATTATAGCATGGTCATGACATGTCAATGCAGATTCATTTATTATTTACTCCTTGTCATGCAGGCAATGGAAAGATGACAGGGGACTTAAAATGGAGCAGATCGCAACTAGAATATAAGCCATAATAACTTCATTTTCAAAAAGAACATTTAACGGTAACTATAATTGCAAGTTGTCTTAACAAGAGAAGCAAGCTCATTGACTTCATCCCTTGTGCAGTGCATTTGGTCTCCTTTATTAGACATGCAGTGTACAGCACTACTGCAAATGCACTGATATTAAACACCACACACCAATGCACCCTAGAAGTTTGTAAAGGGATAGTCTTATTTATGATTATGAGAGACTGGACACCATTTAATGAGAGATATATTAAATCGCCTTGCCAAAGTGCATCTGTTTTATCAAGCCCTCCAATCCAAGAAGCATTATATTTGTAAAATATACATTATTCAGGACATAGTAGACTCTGTAACACTGTTTTTTATGACATTGGGTATAAAAGATGTTTTAATATCTATTTAAGACCAACATTATTGTTATGTGGTAACCATTATTTATGTTTCCATCCTATTACCTCCCGAATTCCCAAGCTGTTCCCTGACATCACAACCAAAACACCTTCAGTAAAATCCCTGCTGCAGCTATTACCATTTAGCAACTCAAAATAACAAAGCAGGAAGCACAGCAGGTTACAACACTTGTTACATTCTTTAAACTTTACTTTTATAATAAGGTTTATCAAAGACCACCAGAAAAATAGACCCTTGTAAACTGCTGGGTGAAACATGTAAGCATGTCTGGTCTATTAACTAATAATGACATAATCTTAATTGTATAGGATTCAGTTACTATTTTTTTATTAAAATTGTGCCAGTTAATAGAGATAATGCAAACATGGTATAAAGATGATGAAACTGAATAATGGAAAGCCTTGTTCACAAAACTTTGGAATCTACAGATGGTATTCGTAAAGTACAAGAGGAAGAGTATACCAATAAATCACCCATACAGAATGACTTAAAGGGGAACTATAGACAAATTACATCTTTATATATGCAGTACGATACCTTAGTGAGAGGCGCTTCCCCCAGTAGATGTTTCACCTGAAGCTGGATGATTTATTACAGAGAACTGGAAAACTCCCTCACCAGGAAATGTGTGTGTGACGTGTACTGGCCAGTTATCCATGAAAAGGTACCCTCCTCCGGACATTTTTGCCCTACTTACTACTTAGCACATGTGCACAAGTCAGCTTTAACTCTGTAATCTCTTGCATTCCAAGCTTAATTTATGCGGCCAAAAGGTCAGCACACTGCTTAAGCAATAGCAGTCAGGCAGCTTTTTCTTCTCCTGTTTAGCAGTCATATCACACATATTTCCTGGTGTGGGAGTTTATCAGTGCTGCCTACTCAATCATTCTGTGTTACATGAAACAGCTACTGGGAAGAAACACTTCTCACTAAGGTACAGTACTGCATATGTAAAGATGTAATCTGACTATAGTTCCCATTTAAAAGGATATAACATGGATAAGGGAGCATAAACCCTAGAAAGGCACAGTGCTCCAAGGAATTCTATTTAAACAAGTGTGGGTTTAGGACTGAATAACTTTAAATGGGCAAAGTGCATGAATCCTTAAAAAGGGCAATAGTAATATTTAATGAAGAACTAAAGTGCTCATATGTGTAGGGGTAAGGTTGCCTGAGGGGATCTGATTATACTTACCGATCAATATCTTTTTGTCCCTCGCTGTTTCCTCCGTCTTGCTCCAAACGCTCTGTATCCTACAGGTTCCAGTGTTGTGAGCCACCAGCACTTTCTGTCCTTTGGGACCTAATACCGCTTCTGAATTTACAGCGATGAATGAGAGGAGGCAGAGCTATAGAGGGATCATGATGTAGGAACCTGCAGGATGAAGAACAGCTGCAGCAAGAAGGACGAGGCAGAGGGGACAAAAGACATTGATCCTTGAGTATGACTTCAGTAGTCATCATTATTGCTTGAGATCCCCCAGGGACATATTGAAATGGAATGTAAGCTTCTGGTGTCCATTGCTGTTCTGTTCTAAACCACATTGTGTTTATGGCACTCACAAGTATACATTTATACATTCATTTAACAGCTTGGCTTGTTTCGCTTACCCATGAGTCAAATGTTTCCCCATTCATCTTGTTAAACTTAGATGTACTGGGTGTTCAAGTCAGACAGCATCCTTCTAAATAACTTTCTTTTACTGAAGTCACATTCAAAATCAGGGAAAACCCCAAATGATTGATATTCCACCATTTTCAAAAGATGTATTTTTAATGTGTTAAAATGAAAATAGACCAAATATGAACAAGGCAAAAGGTGGTTAATTAAATGAAAAAAAAAAAAAGATGTACACTTACCTTCGAAAGCTGGGTTATCGACGCCATCTAAACCCATCCTCTGAGTGCATTTTAAAGAACAACTTTTCAATTTCTCTAACTGCTTCTGAAGGTAACAGAAAGTAGGTCTTTTCAATGGATCCTGCATCCAACAATTTATTATTAAGCTCCACCTATATATATATATATATATATATATATATATATAAAAATATGAAAGAAAAAAATGTTTGTATTCAGTAGTAAACCAATAGAAATTTTTTTCATTATAAAAAATGAAGTTAGTTAACAACATGCAGTGAATGATTAAAGAACAAATGTTCCCAGCTGGTTAGGCATGTTACTTTTTCCTACATATACTATATATCAAGAGGAAATTTCACCTTTTATCAAATCTTTTTTCCTTTCTCCACCATCTAACTCAGTCTTTTTTAAAAAAAGAGACCTGGTTTCCACTATGAACAACGGTTCAATTTTATGTGAAAAAGAAAGCTTTAAGCAATGCATTTTCATGTATAATACGAAGTGCTTTTGTTTTAAGCCATGCTCTTTCCTGACATCGTTTGAGTCTAATGCACCAAGACGTGGTACCCAGAGATAAAACAAACTGCTTTGTGGACCTTTAACCCTTTCCACCCTACTATTGTTTTTTTTTTCTTTTCACCTTCTTCTCTATTAAATTACTTATCATCTGTTAAACCATTTTATGAATACTGTAATCAGAGAATTCAGTAGCCTTGACTTTGATACACAGAAGGTGCCTCTTAGACATAGCTGGAAACCAAATGACAGAAATTAGCCGACCAGTGACATCTTCAGGTCTTGCCAAGACAAAAGCAGAACTCTGGGATCTGCACAGGCCATATGCCTTTGAGAAAAGAACGTTCATGGGAATGGGAATGTTCACTTTTACCTCCTTTAGTTAAAAAAATAATAGACATAAACAAACTGAGTCTAAAGGGGGTTATTCACTAAAGTCCAAATTGTTGCGTAAAGGTGTGAATTCGCCAGATAAAGACAGTTGCAATAGGCTGCTACTGTCGCAATCGCATCTTTATAATGAGAATATTCTCGCAGTCACATTATTACTATGGAAATATTGTCAAAGTCACAACTTTAAACATTGTCACGGTCGTGGATTTGCTATGGGAATCCGCTGTTTGAGAAATTGACAGTCAAATTCGCACTTTAGATAATAACCTCCTAAATATGATATATTCTTTCTGATGTCCATTAAAATACAGAACAAAACATCTAACATATGTTCCTATACTGTACACACAGAAACAAGGGGGTTATTCACTAAAGTCCAAATTGTTGTGTATAGGTGCGAATTCGCCAGATAAAAACAGTGGCAATAGGCTGCAACTGTCACAGTCGCGTCTTTATAATGAGAATACTGTCACAGTCGCAACTTTATTATGGGGAAATTGTCGCAACTTTATTATGGGAAAACTGTCGCGACTTTACAATGGGGAAATTGTATAAAATTTGCTATGGGAACCCGCTGTTTGCGAATTCACACCTTAGTGAATAACCCCCCTTAGTTTATTTGGATGTGGGTGATTTATGTATGTTTCATATATTAATTATATTACCTGTTTCCTAGAGGTATCTGCTGCTAAAACATTCTAAACATTACATGGTAGATCGGCGCGTATGCATTCTATTTTCTCACTATTTATCTTCAGTTAAAACCCTGAGAAACTCTGCAGTTTCAAAACCTTCCTTTATATTTATAAGTACTATTCTGGTACAGAAATGTACTTTTCTGCTTGTGACTGATAACTTTCTTATTAAATCCCTTTTATTATCAAACCCACAGTTTTTGTGAGAATGGGAGGAAATAAGAGAGGATATGAACCCAACCCGAGAGCGACATCATCAAGTAGAGCGCATGTCTCTGTCCCTTTTGTGAGACAACATTTTTCAGGGGAAACACGCTTCATTACAATGAAAGAACCATAGCCAATGCCATAACATGAAAATATATGCATTTGATAGAAGAGTGTGACATAAACATTATATCACATGACTTACATGGCCTTTAACAGACTTGAATTTTAACTATTACAGAATTAACCGACCTAAAAGTATAATATATAAGAAAAAAAGACTAATAAAATTCAGGAGGGAAGCCTTAATTATGAGGGGAACTTCTAAACTAAATATCTTCCAAACGAAACAAACTGCTTCATGGTTAAATTGTGTCTACATTTGGACTGAACGGTTCATCTAAATACATAAATACCACTGGAATGACAAAGAATCTGAAGACTGCAAATGTTTTTCTTGTTTCTCACAGCGCAAGTTACAGATCTGCACATTTTACACAAACTGCTACCTCAACTGTTTCATACACATTACCAACGTTAGGGTCAGTCAGTTTGTGCCAGAGTTTGATGAACATGGAACGCCCTGTCATATTGTAGATACGTTATGAGCTTTAATGAAGATATGGTAGAGAAATATCTTTAGGAAGCTGTCAGTAAGTATGGTATTCCTAAATGTTAGAGAGGTATGTGACACTATGTTTAGTGACAAGGTCATAGTAAAGTTGGGTGGTTTCGGAATGCATGTGAAATGTGAGACGGACAAGCGATCTGGCAAGGAGAAAAAACACAGTTACCGCCAAGAGTTGAGCTCTGAGCAAAAGGCAAGGGGCAAACATTATAATAAGCCTTCCTTCTGTATAACAAAATCAGTGATGGCTAAGCAACCAATAGTTTCTGCTAACCACAAACTCCCATCAACCCCAGTCAGGCTTCCATGTATTAAAGCATGACGCTTAATGCAGCCATAGGAATACATATGTGAACCTCCTGTATAAAGATTTATAAAGGTAGTAGAAAAACCAACATTACTGGATAACTGTAAAATGAAAATATACAGTACTGATAATAACAGCATGGCTATTGGTGGTCTGCTATTATTAAAAGCAAATACAATGGAGCTGGTGCTGTCATTTAGCCACAGTCGATAAAGTTTTCACCTTAAAAAAAGGATATCGATATCAATGTGTAATGCAGGGTGAACCTGATAGAAAAACACTTAAGAGGGAATTCAGCATTGTGCGAAGTGAGCTCCGAATCCTTCGGCTCACTTCGCACAGACTGAGATGCGCTCGCTGATGTCCTGCACGCGGACATCAGCGAGCGCATATCAGTCTGTGCAAAGTGAGGGGAAGGATTCGGAGCTCAATTCGCACAATGCTGAATTCCCCTCTGAGTGAGCTCTTGTCAAATGATCAATATTTATTTATCGATAACGATTTATTTTGAGAAAATTGTTTTCGATCCTTTATAAATCAGGGAAATCGAAATTACAGTGATATAAAAATTAACAGTGAAACATGGTAAAACATCATTATGGTGGAAATGGTCTTAAGTGTAAACAGAAATGATTTAATCCCTCAGAAATATGTCAATATTCAGGATAAAGACCAAAGAAACCCCAACAGATAAATATGGGCAGCAGCAGTACTAATTACATTTCTAATGTGCTGTACAGTATATAGCAGGGATGGAGAACCTATGACACGCGTGCCAAAGAGGGCACGCAGAGCCCTCTCCATTGGCACGCAAGCAGTCATCAAGCCTACTTTCAGTATAGGCCGCGGACCCGATCTGACAGTTTTCAGGCTGGATCCGTGGCCTGTACTTATAAAGCACTCGCTCGCAGGGGAGATCTCCTCCTCTGATGTGTGCGAGCTCCTCTCCTGACGCAGGCATGATGACATCATTCACCAGCGCCGGCACTTCGGGGGACGCACTGGTGAGTGACGTCAAACTTTTGGCACTCCATGCCAAAAAGGTTTGCCAACCCTGGTATATAGAAACAGGTCACTATACATTAAATTGCCTATAGAAAACTGTCGGACAGTGATGGCTAACCTATGACACGAGTGTCAGAGGTGACACGCCGAGATGTCTTTGCTGACAAGCGTCATGGCGCCATTCGTGTCTCACTCTTATGTGGTCCCTTAGCAAATCCCCGACCGCAACAATTTCCCGTAACATAACCTTGACAATTTCCTATAGCTTTATTGCATCAATTTTTCCCATGTTAAAACTGCTACAATTTATCATTGTAATTCCGTGACAATTTTCCATTGTAAATCTGCTTTTTTTAAAATGGAACCGAGTTGTCAACCCTGCTTGTCCCCTACTGAAAATCACCCCTGGGCACCCAAGTAAGTATGATTGGATAGTGGCAGGAACTTCATTTGCCTTGATAAAACTTATGTAATTATGTCATGAAAGTTGAGCTGAAAGAGAAATGACGCAAGATGTTTTTTTGCGATAAAACTCCCACTGGCATATTTTCATGGTGCTGCAACGGTTGCAGTAGTCAGCAGGGGATCTGCAATAGGGACTTTGAGGCAGACAATAAAGATCTTCATTTGCCCAAATGGCTACTACTTTAAGGGACATCAAGGATTGTGAAATGCTGTATTACTGCATTCATACAAATGAATACAATGAAATGCATGTATGTGTTTCATATTTCTAGATAAATATGTATGTGATATCCAATTAAAAAGAAAATTCGTACAGCAGTTTTAAGGAGAAATTTTCATGGCAGTATGAATGTTATAGTGCAAAAATGGTATTTTGCAATCCTTCACAAATATTTGCTATGATAAACAATGAGCCTTGGCATATGAGAGACGTCTGACAGGTTCAGTAAACTTTTTTTCCTAATAGATCGTTCTACAGTATGTTGTACATCTGTTCCAGAACAACAGCGAGCCATTATTCTGTAGATGTCAAAAATGCTAATACACTGCCCCCTACTGTATGTATGTATAATTGTATTTCTAAAGCGCCACAAATTCACGCAGCGTTGTACAATTCAGCAATACAAATATAAGAGAGACATGGGAAAAGGGATTTACACATTACAAGTGAGTAACTTACAAGCGTAAAATCACTTGTGGAGGATGTGTGTTACTCCTGTGTACCAATGCCACTTTACTGATTCTGGATAGGCAGAATGCAGAATAATTCCACTGGAATAACTCATTGTATAAAAGTCATTACATATCAGGCAAGTGAAAGTCCTAGAGGGTATACGTATTAACATTTGAATTGTCCCAAAGATTCATGAAATTGCAACAATTCGCCACTTTCTCTAACTTCTCATATTCAGCAAAGATTGAAGCATTGTATCTATGACCTTAAAGTTCAAATTCACCTGACAAATTCACTTTGCTACAATTCGAGTAACACCTCCAGAATAGTCACAAATTCACTTCTCAGGAATCTGTCAGATGCATAGTGTGGTGTAGTCAGACAGAAATAGGATGATAAATATTGCGGAGTGAGGCGAAGTGAAGGGCAGTGACATCAGTCTCTTCATATCCCACTAACTGTATTCTGTGAATATTAATCTCTTTCCTTGTCACCTTGTCCCTAGGTCATATTGTCATTTAATCACAGTCGCCATTGTCACTTTTGAATGGCAAAAGCAAACAGCTGAATTCGGAGCACTTCACCTAGTCTCATAAGCACCCTCGACGCACTCCACAGCCTAGGCAAACTAGCACACGCACTGGCAAAACACACGCACTGGCAAAGCACATGCAAAATGATGCAAAGCTCTGTAAGTTATACAGTCCCTCAAAATGGACCCATATTTGCCACTTTGCAGACTTTGCTCCATAAGCGAACATGGGGAAGTGGATAATAAACATGAATTCAGAGCTCGGCTATTCCCACGTTACTCAGTGAGGCTTTATGCTTCTACAGTGTGTATTGTCTCAAAGTTTGCAACATTACACCAACCATGTATATACACACACCTCTTCATGTCTATATGCTGCAAATGTAACAAGAATCCAGGTATTCACCATGTGTCGAAGTGACCCAAGGTGTACTGGTATGCGTATGTAAAGGACCACAAGGTTAGGGGGTGTAATAAATCTTAGTGTCCTGAGCCATGGCCTCTTGACCTCTTACCCCTCTCTCCTTCCTGATTACAGTAAAAAGGAAGATAACGGATTTTTACCCACTCCTTCAGTAATACCTGGTTTATGATTCTGTGACGATCTGGCCTCCTTCTCACTTTTAGTCCCAACTGCAGGCAAAGGAATCAATGTCCATAACAATGTACTTGTGTCCGACAGATCCTCATAATTGGTTCAATATACATCTCACACATTACATGCAATTTTCTTATGGCTCAGATCACCGTCAATGGGGTACCTCTTTCTCTCTATCTACCCGGCTCCAGGGGTTACTTGCCCAGGGTAGATCTATGTTCTGAGTGGTTCCTACTACATAGGCATCTCATAGCTTCCACTCCATCCCATTGCAGCTAATTCCACACGTACTTTACTCCACTGCTGTCACTCTCACTCACACACCCATTTCCTGTTCTAGGGGTTCTTTATTTCCTTTTTGGGGTATTACTCCTAATCCCCCCCAAACTGGAATAATTAGGCTGCTCTAGAGGGAACACTCCCGCCTATTTACCACCAGGTGGCGCTATCCTACCTCTCACACGCAACTACAACACATAAGCCCCCTCTCTATCCCTGACACACTCCTCACACTGCTCTAGTAAGGGTCACCACATTTTCCGTACCCCCTTTCACATACACACAAAAGTCTTAAGGTGGCAAAAATGAGCTAAGAATTTAAATTAATGTAAAAACAATTGTTTTACTATATCCGACTATTCACCTGCATCATTACCTGTGAACAGAATGTGACAAAATGGTGGCGTTGCCCTTCCTTATGAAAACTGATGCTTATTGCCAGCATGCTGTAATTAATATATGAGAGCATTACTGTGGCATTGTCTCCTTTAAACATTTTCATGTGAAGATGACATCGCTTCAATACACCAATTCATGATGAATTTGCTGTTACTATTTGCCTGACTACAGTAGGCGCAGGAAGTACTATTCAGCAGTTTGAGAGTGCTCCATTGCTGCAGCAATACACTGTTTAGTTATTATACAAAACTGACTTTGTTGCGCTACAGGCAAATAATAGTGCAGCAACTCAGGAACTTCAGGAAGTTAATTCACTCTTTTGATGAATATGCCCCGTAAGTCTTTTGCACAGAAGTGATAGTGAGACTGCTCCACTGTTGACCACTCCCTCATGTTAGGCATAACAATAGGTCCTAACCCTTTTGTGGGTTTAGTTTCACAAGTGCTTACCTATTCTCCTTAGTGTTACTGTTATTAGGAGAACCTCACTCTATGGGAGTTATTTATCAAAGTCCAAATTCGCCTTGCATAGTGACTCCGCATCTGTTCGTGTCAATACGATTAGGAATTCACTTCTCCTTATTCCTGAAGCAGTGGACAGCGCACCGTAGTGCGGCGTAGTCAGTCACACAATAGTAGGATGAGAAGTCATGCGGAGTGAGGAGAATTCCTCCAGTGAACGGTAGTGACGTCAGTCTCATCAGATCCCACTAACTGTATATAAGTGAATAATACTTATTTTTA
>WMED01017103.1:0-13104 GCA_019650415.1 Pipa parva | reverse complement strand
AAAGTTATGGGTCGTCTTATACGCCCAGTCGTCTTATACGCCGGCAAATACGGTAATAAAGCATCAACTTTGTCCACAGAGAGAAACAAAATAAGAGAAGCATTCTTAACTATGTGAATATGCATTAGCTATGCAGTCATTTATATGGTAATACGGAGAAAATGTCTTTTCCAATCTCTGTACAAACTTATGTCTTACATTCTTTAATATTTTCATCTTAAATATTAAGTCTTAATATTTTCTTATTACTATTTGCTCCATTTGGCCACCTGTTTAGAACTGGTGACGTTATGTACTTTCACTTCTCATTACTTATTTATTTTTATTTATATATTGGTATATTGTACTTTGCTACTTGGTTTTTGTAAAAATATTTGCCTATTTTCATTATCATATATGCTGGAGAGATGAGTAACGCAATTTCAATCCTTGTATGTCCTTATGTACATATGTAGAATTGACAAATATCTATCTATCTAATCTATCTTTAACTTCAAATTATCTTGTGCAAACATATGTAAGAAAAGGTAATCTTGTAGTGTCATACTGATGGGAAAATGGCTTTATTAGAAGGAATTGTACAGATACTAATATCTATAATCCCTAGTGCCCAATGACATTAAAATGGCACACTATTGAGAATATCTAGAAAAAGGATGAAATGGTCAAAAAGTGATTAAAAAAATATATATATTTTCAGTAACATCAAGAAATGAAAATGCCTGAAATACATTTATAATTACTATATACTCAACTTCTGCTTCCAAAGATTCTAAATTGTTCATTGTAAGTAATATATATTTAGCTTTTTTTAAAATTATATATAATAAATAAAATCTGGCTTTAGGGCCAGTGGGAATGGGTAAGGATTTTTTTTTAAGCAACAGGGCTGCTATCAGTAAAGATAAGAAAAGACAAAGCAATAAAATTCATGAATTTAAAGTAAAAGATAATGTTTTTACATGGACTGTATTTGCCATGCTTATCCAAATGGGATTTTTTGGTGTTACTGAACCTTCAACTGTTTATTTATTGGACTGGTGAGTTGAGCATCTTTTTGTCAGCTTCTGCATTATCTCTACACTATTCTGATGGTCACGTTTTTATGTTGCTTTAGATCGTTTCCTGCCAGTATTTCCCCTTTTTTAGTGGATGTTGGTGAAAACTGTTTGCTAATGTCTATCCAGTTATGAAGTGGTGTTAAAATGCATAAAAATAGTGTTGAAATGCAGTAAAATGGGGAAAAACTGAACCTTTTTAACCCAATATTCTTCTATAATATTTATTGATGATGATGATTGATGATATTTAGAAAATAGGAAAGCGTCAAAATACACAACAAAACATGAAAAGCAGCGCATTCATGGTGACCATGACCAACTGCCTGGCATCTTTTCCAAAAGGAAGTTTACCGCACATAAACATAGCCATAGGCACTTTGTCACAGTAAAAGATGCCAGGCAGTTAGTCACATTCACCATTAATGGGCGGTATTTTTTTTTACGTGTGTGGTTTTTTTGTTTTTTTTTTTTGGGTGTTTTTACCACTTGCAGCAAAAACTGTAACAAATACAACAAAATGAATAAAAATCAGGATGAAAGATTAACTGAAACTGCTGCACCACAATCTAGGGTAGCTATGCGACAATGCGATCAGCCATCCATGTCTCAACAGCCCATTCACAGTTGCAGCTGCTGCACCTCTCCTGATCCCACTCACCAGGTACCATCAGGCAAATCCTCTACCCCAAATCTCTGCAAATATATGGCACAATTACCTGTCAGGTAGGATCCACAGTTAGCCATGGAATCTTCCTCCAGTATGTTGTGGCAGTGCCAGTGAAGATGAAGGACATTTTATTTTAGTACCTATTGACTGCTGCCCTGCAACGACGTATCAAGACTCCATGGACTATGGTAGATCAAGAAGGAAGACAAAAGCTCTTCCTTTGGATTATACTGTGGGGGAAACTGGAAGGAGGGTATTACATGGGCCAGAAGAAAAGATGTAAAGTAATGATTATTTTATTTTAACTTTATTTTTCCAGGATTGCAGGATATATATGGAAGGGACCAACAGCCCTATACTTGGGTGCAAGAGTTTATTCTCAGATTCCTCACCCCATATGGAAGTAGGGGTTGGGGAGGTCTTAGGACAGGGGGACAAACATTTTTATATTTTTTTAGGGCAACCTCCCCAGTTACAGTATTTACAACTGGGCCCCCAATCCAACACCACTCCCTTTTTTAGGGGGTAAGGGACAGGGTTATTGATTCAGTCCTTCCAGAGTAGTGCCTCTTGACCCCTCTATACTACTGTTATCCCCTCCCCCTTCCCCACTTGGCAAACAAGGTGGTAGAAAGGGGGTTATGCCTCCTCTTCTGGCAAAGGGTCCCCCATGAATATGTCTAGAGTGGTGCAGTGGCTGTGATTGCCCTCTAAGCCCTGTGGGGCCTTATTGCATTGCTTATTTAACTTAACACCTCTGTTATTGGTTTTGGCTATTTTGTGCTATGTTTGGCAAGTTGGCATTTTGAATTTTTTTTGTTTTTATTTTTTTGCTGTTTTGATATTTTGTTTTAACCTTTTTTTTGGCTTTTGAAGTGTTTGGTGCTTTTGATGTCAGTGATGCACTTTCCTAGAGAAATGAATTGTTTATGTAAGGTCAGGTGCAGTGAGTAAATTTAAGTGATATTGGAAGCTTTAAAATAGGTGAAAAAATGTAGTTACTCAGGTAGAGATACATTGGGTAAACCAGGTGATGTTGAGATAAAATAGGCAAAACAGCAAAAGGTGGAAAATTACCAAAGAATCTATTTATTTTTTTTATTTTTTAATAAACCCCAAAAGCACCCCCTCCTGGATGTTTACCTTTTCTATTATATGGTGGATAATGTACCCCTTTCTTGTAACTTATAAGGATACTATTAGACACCTAGTTCCGTGCCTTGTATAAAATATACAGAAATAGCGGCGCTTACATATAAGCTTAAAGGTAAAAAAAAAAAAAATGAATGAAAAACCAATAAATGTGAAATAGATATCTCCAAATAGATTGATATTGTGAAACGTAAAACAATGTGATTAATTGTTCAAAAAAGGTAATAAAATTAATGTAGTGATAAAGTCCAAACTGCAGCTGTTTTCTTCGAAAGTTCGCTTTCAACAACCAAAATGTATGAGAAAAACTCTGTTTCTGTGAAAAAGGCGCAAAAGACAAATAGAACACACAACGGTGCTTTCTCAAAATAACTTTAGTGGAAGATAGAATGAAGCCTAAACGAGCAAGTAGATTAAGTGGGTAATTCAGCATATTGAGAAGTTACCTCCAAATCCTTCGCATCACTTCACACACACTGTTATGCGCTCGCTGATGTCCTGCACGTGGACATCAGCGAAAGCTTTAAAGGGATTCCAGTCTCGGTGAGGCAACTCTTTTGGTCTCGCCGAGACTGGAATCCCTTTAAAGCGCTCGCTGATGTCCACGTGCAGGACATCAGCGAGCGCATATCAGTCAGTCCGAAGTGAGGTGAGGATTCCGCACCTCACTTCGCACTATCCTGAATTACCCTCTTGATGTCGCACATCATATCCGACTTTGGTGTTAACGCCAAGCCCACTTCTAGTAAGTGAAACGCTAGATCCATTCCATGTGGACAGATCTGACATTATACACATCACATCCGATTTTAATTTTGGTGGCCCCCAGACACATTTAAAAAGGGCCTCGAATGGATATTCATTCTACACAAATCTCTCCTGATCAAGCCAAACATTGGCGAAACGCGTTGAGAAGCTGTGGATACGGTGAGTTGTATTCTGACTTGTTGATTGTACCCTCTCTGATGTCGTATTTTATCATTGCTTGACAACTGATATGCCTATTTTTAGCAGTTGTTTGTGAGTACATATATTGTCTATTAGCACCTTTACAATTAAAGTTAGCAATTTTACACTATGGAAGCCTTTTTGTCTTTTCCATACTAATGCTGTACTGAGTGTGAGATACACAGGCTGGAGTCTGTTCTGTGAAGTTTCTGTTGAATATCCAAATTGGCAATCAACCAGTTTTTTACATATTTATGGCTATTTTCTACTTGCTTCTGGTAAGCATTTAGCAGAAATCCTATATGCACGGTTGCATAGGGTGTGCTGTGTTTCGTTTTCGATATAGCACTTAATCTACTTGCTCGTTTGGGCTTCATCGATCTTCCACTTAAGTTATTTTGAGAAATTTTTTTTATTATTAGTTTGACACACCATTGTGTGTCCTATTTGTCTTTTGCACTTTTTTCACAGAAACAGAGTTTTTTTTCACACATTATACCTTGTATAAAGGCATGAGACCGCAAGCTGAAAGTATTTGTATGTTGTGTCCAGTTGAGTCACAAAGTGATACCTAATTTAGATGTAATATAGACTTGTCTATCCATGTTTGCAATGAATTGTTAAGCTAATTGTATCAGCTTGCCCTCCTATTTATACTTATGGTATCCTAGATACTCATATAACCTATGAATTGTATCTATGAGGCTTGATGAATAACTTCATCCCTTGGGACTGGCTATAAAACCTTCCAGCAGAAAGTAAGAATTAATCACAATGCATAATCATTAAATGACTACAACTGGTTGGAAGAGAGAGTGCATGGAAGAGAACAACCAGCTTTGTTTGTACCTAGTGACAATAATTGAAAGATTTATATATATATATATATATATATATATATATATATATATATATAAATATATACTGGTGTTTTTTATAGATTGAGATTTTACACCATATGGCTGAAAATGATTTGCTGCTTGAAGGTTTTGGCTTCTTGACAAATATGACTTTTAAATTAGTCCTCTTGGCTTAGACCATTATCAACAAAGGAGTTTACATTTTATAAAAGGCAAACAAGGTCATCTACATTACTTTTATTTTGAATATATAAAATAAATGAAATGATAAAACACCAGAGTTGCATCTGCTGGTTAATCAGCAGTCTGTACAATCACAATCCTTTTTTGGCATAACATTTGATCTGTGTTGCATTGTGATGTTAAAATGTTTAGGGTCATCACCTTGTGTTTTTGAAGCAGAGATGAACACGTATTACTGCCACTATTCTCCAGACTGATAGCATTATCCTAAGGGGGTAATTCTTTTGGTCTTGCCAAGACTGGAATCCTTTTAAAGCGTTCAGACATCAGCGAGCGCATAACACCATGTGCAAAGTGAGGCGAAGAATCTGGACCTCACTTTGCACAATGGTGAATTCCCCCCCTAAGTGTTAATTATAACAAAAATTGTATTCCAACACTCTGGTTTAATTGATTTTATTTGTCTATAATTGCATCTATAAAAGTTTTTTTTAACTACCAGAAACTAACCAGCTAAGCAGAAACATTTAAGTGAATCTGTTATCAGTATACAATATAGTATGAATATTCCAGCAAAGGAGTAAAGAGCTCATATATCAGTTGGAATTATAGTCTGTAACCCTTTAATGTATAAATAAGCCACTAAGAACCGGAGCAGAGGTGTGAAAAATAATAAGCAATTTCAACCTACCAAAATAAAACGTCTCTTTCAGCTAATTAGTAAGAATCTCTGGGTAGAGTTGCTGGAAGCTGCCCTTTACATACCACCTCTTTCCCAGCAAATCCTCATTTAGCAGAGGGAATCTACTAGTATAAAAAAAAAACAAAAAACCCTGACCCTATTTTGATGAACTGGGACTCTACACCTGCTAGAATCCTCAGTTCTCTTTTATGTAAGATGTCTAAAGATCAAAGAAGCCAGTGTCCTTTACAGCCATCCTTACCAAGAATTAGCATCATTGTAGCAAGTCAAGTATCAGACATAAGCATTGCTCACCAGCGGCTGAGAAGATGAATTACCAAAAGGAAAGCTTAGAAATCAAGTGGAATGAAGATCTCTCACATTCCACAAAGGCCCTCCCAGTAGCTGTAGCAACCAGGTGAGAAGTCTAAATGACCAAAGCATTTCCTCTGCAGCAAATGAAGCTTAGTGTTTACTTTTAAGTAGATTTACTATTTAAGGAGGAACTTGGCTTTTCCTTTTAAATCTTTACATATAGGACTTTTGTTTCAGTAAGGATGCCTGAGAGAGAAAAAAAAATCCTTCAAAGCTTAAGTATATTTACAAATATACAAGCTCAAGTATCTATCACTCAGTCTGTCTATATGTAGCTATATATATAGGCAGTATCTATCTAATAATATATTGTTGTTTGTTTTTTTTTTTTACAATTTTTCTGGTAAAAAATTTTGGAAATACAAAATATATTTTGCACAGATATAGCCATAGTTATTTTCATATTATTCCTCTAATCAACTATAAAATATACCGTAATCTATACGTTCCTGATTAGGGGAGCGCCCTTAAGTGGCCAAATTCTTTAGGGAGACTATGTTGGTGTAAGTGTGTTAAAACTTGATAATAAGTATTATATTTTGTTGGTCATTTATTTCTAAAGGGAAACTAGGCCAATGCTTTGGTTTTACTTGGAATTTGTGTTTCATATACAAACACATACACGTATTTCCCATTTTTAATGCTTACTTCTGTACGATGTGCACCCATTACTCTGCTGCTGATTTCCAACAACAATTGAAGTACTGTCACATATCCCCATTCAAATGAAGTGGCTTGCTAGACACAGTAGCTCGGAGGATAGAATTCTTTCTAAGGAACAATAATGCCTGGTATCAGTGTATACCCACTACTCCTTGGCATGGGGTACTTCAGTTTTATCCCAAGATGTACTGGTAATTTGGCTTTTGGTTTACTTGTATTTAGTATTTGTGGATTTGAAAGAGAATTAGAAATCTTCGCTTGGCAGTGATTGACAGTTGAATGTAATCTTGTACTTTAGAATATAATAAAGATTCAAATTTTACATTTACTTTCCAGTCTTAGACTTTTGCTTCAACACTTTCCTATACCTGAAAGAAAAATGCAGTTTCTTGACATTTTTGAAACAAGCACATTTGAAACAACTCCCCAGTTATATAAGGTTACCAGATCAGTTACAAAATTCACATACAAGTGCTGTGAGCAGGGCTTCGGTGACTGCATTTATATCACATTTTTATCCAATTATATTATCACTGACCACTGCTAGAGCACCACTCAAAACTCCAGAGTTATTTTGTTTTGCTAAAAATGATCACATGTCTACATTTTGCAATTTTGCACCAAGGGATTTGAGTCCTGTGAAATGAAAATAGTTTGTAGTAGTTTGGGGCAAAAAGAAAGAAAAAACACAAGGCATCAGAAAAATGTAAATTGCTTTTAGGATTGACATGAAAGGATAAAATGGGTTAATTTCCCTTAGAATCCACATACAAAGAAGATAGGAGTGTACACTCATTAATTCAGATAATAGCATGGTGTTCCGCCCAGATGTGTGGAAACTTCTAAATAATCCAACAAAGAATAGATAAGACTGCACACGCTATATAATGTATCCTTTCATTCAACCACCATGGCGTGGTTATGCAGTGGTTCAGTGGTCAGCGCTGGGCTCTGGGCTCAATTCCACCCTGAAGCTTGTATGTTCTCCCCACACTTGTGTGGGTTTCCTCCTACAATCAAAAAACATACATCTGTGTCTGTCTATGTGTGGAAACTAGATTGTAAGCTCCATGGGGCAGGGTCTGAAGTGAATGACAAAGCAATGTGTAATATGGTAGCGCTATATAAAAAATTAATAAATACAAAAAAAATATTACTTTTTTTTTTTTTTTTTTTTTTTTTTTTACTTTGTCCATTGCAGACATAATTTATTTCTTGAATAAATCACCAATGCCTTCCCAGCGCCCCCTGTTTTCCAAAAAAAATAATTGGATTACACATACTTTTAGTTTTAGAACTTAGATAGGGTAACTTTCTAACTATAATATAATTCATTCTAGAAAATGAATTATTATATTTGGAAAGGCTGATTAAACATTTAGTAGTATAAAAGCTTTACTGTCCTTTTTATTATAGCGTGAAGTTCCCTAGCATCAGTTTGTGAAATAATAGCACATTTCCCATAATAGCACATTAAGTGTTTAGAACTGTAGTCTTATCTGTTTATATCGCTTCATTTTCATCCACTTAACTAGCTCAATTTATTGAGCCTGTAATGTTTTTACAAGCAGCCAAAGAGATGTAGGGAAGATCTAAACATTCCCAAAGTGCTTGACTTGCCAGCAGCCTGGATTGTAAACTTCTCATTTCCTATAGAATCTGATGCTTTGAACTGCTGTATTCTGTATGTTATTGATCAGAAATCCATCCTTCTAAGATTCACTTTGAATTAGAGATAATATTTTGAAAACAAGTCTATATACTGGCCTTAGGTGAAACGCGTTTTATTTCAGTATAACTGCCTGTCTGAAACCGTTCCTAACCACTACTGCGTGATGAACAGTCTATTGTATTATACATGCTTTATTACGCTATCCATATTATTTTATACACCAGATAATCTTTTCCCTACTGTATTCATTTCCAGTATGAATACTGGTTTGAGGGGCTACTTTCTGCTAATATATGTAATTATATTAGTATGGCTGTATTTCCCATGGACCTATTTTCATTGCATATTGTCAGTAAAACTCTGTTGTGCAGAATGCTCATTAAATCAGAGCATTCACATAATACAATATTATTGTACAGAGTCAATGGCAAAGCAGCACTGGGTGGCTGAATTAACACCCTATGTATATTATATGGTACTAGGCTACCCTTTTTCACAACCCTTGACTGAAAGATAAAATCAAAACCATATGTTACCTTAATGTACTGTTTAACGAAACAATGGAAAGTACAGCTGGGCATAGAGCAGCTCAATAAAATAGCCCCATAATGCAAACAATCAGAAAGACATGAATGGTAACTAGATTTATGGTGTTCTATTGGTTTTTAATAGAGAAATCTGGGTAGGAGAAAGCATTAGTGGCTTTCCCATCCTACATGTAATTTCTGCCGACTTCCTAGACCCGCACTAAGTTCCTTGTGTTTGTGACAAACCTTGGTAAATCCATGTCTGAAGATGATGCCTGATGATAATACTTAGTATAGTTTGGAAGTTGAAAGACTCTGAAGCCCTATTCTTCTCCCCCCTCCAGTTCCTTTTAATTTTCCCTAAATATATGCAATGTTTGGCATATTTAGCACCAACCAGCTGTTCAACATCCCTTGTCCTCCCAGTGCCCTGCCTTTTTCTTTGAGATACAAGGAAACACATTTATGGAATATACCTTCTACTTTTGTGAATGTCCTGGCCTGTATAAAGGATTGCAGGCCCTCTAAATACCATGGAACACAGTGACCATATTAACGCTTTAGTTCAGTTTAAGTTTACAAATCTTTGCTTCAGTACTTAATTTAAACTGATCGGCTGGGTGTTTCACACAGATGCACAGATGCAGCTTGTCCCTTTTTTTTCCCAAGCTCCATTGTGCCGTGACCTCATCAACAATAGATTCCCAGAAAGAGAAAAAAAGATGAAAGGAATTGAATTAAGTCTAAAACTGATCTCCAGTCACATCAGTTTTATATTTTAACAAACAGAAAACGTGTGCCTTTAAAACTCAGATGTCCTCTTGTGGTCTTCCATGAGCATGCAGCCCTTTGGAGTTTAATGTGTGTGAAGCACTGCAAGGATTCTGTCAGGATCAGGAAGCCTGTGCCTCTAGGTGGCCTAAGCCATAGGTTTAGTCTTTGCCTGCTGGAGGGGCAACTGTCCTCTTGGGAGCCCCCCTTCTTTCCCCTGAGCTGGTTCTCCTCTCCCTCAAATTGCTGTAGTGACAATTTAAGGTAAGGCAGCCTCTCCCTAACACTTGCCTCTGCTCTAAGTTTGCTGATCCCTGTGCTACACTAAGTGTAATTCACTAAAGGGGCTATTGGCTAAAGTCCAATTTGTTGTGTAAAGATGTGAATTCGACCAGCTAAAGACAGTCACAAGAGACTGATACTGTCGCAGTCACAACTTCATTATGGGAATATTGTCGTGGTCGCAACTTTAAAATTGCCGCAATCATAAATTTGCTATGAGAGTCCAATATTTCACAAATAACGTGAAGACAAAAATGATTATTTCCAGTATTAAAGTGGAAATCTGAATTTTACTACTAGGATATTTTTCTTTTATAATGCACTTTATTGTGTAGGGGGAAAAGTTTGTAGGGTGATTGCAAGCCCATAACAACCTCAATATATTAGTTTTATAATAGGCTAATGGCTACCCGCTGAGCCTGGAGAGAGGCTGAAGGTTGAATAATCCTTGCCTTTATTTTAGCTGGCTACTTTCTGTAAGGCTGACAGATGTTCACTCCCGCTTGTGATCTGTATGGAACTTGCATATCTCTGGGATCAGACAGGTTGTTGAAGATATAAGTCTAGGTTGTCTATTTGCCCACATGGACAATATTAGGTGCAGACTGGGGGAGACTTCTCCAATTTTACTGGAATTTAAAACATTATTTTTTTGATCTGCGAATGGTCATTTTGGTTAATCTGGCAAAATTTGAGTTAGTGTGGGCAATAGAGCAACAGTGTTGTCATGGTTTGTTTGCACATTACAATTATTTATACAGTACTTTATATACGGTAGCATATTTATATAGTGCTGACATAGGCACTTAACAGAAGCAGTTAATATCAGTTGCTGTTGCAGTGAAGCTTACAATCTAATCTCCATATGCAAGCAGAAAGTAGAGGAAAGAAAGGATAATGTTGGCATTTTGGTCTCAGTAACCTCATCCTAGGAAAGTCATATAAATTAATGTTGCACGGGTGAATATAACAATCTTGGCTGTGTAAGCAAAGGTGGACAAGTGATGAATTGTCAAGGATTCACTCATCTATGGGACAAGTCACACTTGGATAATTATCCCGTTTATCCAGAAGCCATTTTATGTAGTAGTATGTTTTTGGACTATGGCAAGAAACTGGAAGGCACACAGACCAACCTTTAATAAGCACAAATGCTAAATGCAGATAGTTCTTTGGGTGCAAGTGATTCAAGGACCTGAATGCTGCAAGATGCAGCCCCCTTTACGGCCCTGTTACTGACCCACTAAGACACCAGTTGGTTACCAAAAAGGAGAAATAAGGCAATCATTATAATGTTATAATGGTGAATAACATAAGTGCTATTGTGGCATTAAATCTTGGCATATGTAGATATAACACTATACCCAGAGATGGATTAAAATGCAATGGTGCCCTAGACAGAAAAGTGATTGGGGCCTACCATTCCTTCAACTGCATATTTAACTGTATTCTTTAAAGAGAATGGACTGGGCCCCTATCAGTCCCTGGGTTACTGGGTGCCTTCTGCATAATCCAGCATAATCCAGCTCTAACACCTCTGGATTCATCTGGCTGTGACATGAATATCGTATAAGAACATCAACACCAAAATCTGAAAATGCCTCAAATGTATTTACAGTTTCTATAAATTCAATCTGTACTTCCAAAATTCTAAATTGTGTATGGAAAATTAAGATATTTTAACTTTTTTAGATTTAAAAAAAAAAAAAAAGGCTTAAGGGCAAACTTCTGGTGCTTTAAGTAAAGCACCATAGAAAACAATGGCACTGGGTAAGGCATGGTTACCAACATGGCTGCTATCAGTAAAGATCAGACCAGACAGAAAACTATAACATTCATGAATTTATGTTGAAATATAACATTTTTTAAAGTGCTGTATTAGAATGGATAACTGCCATGCCAATGCAAATCGGAATTTTGACTTGTTTTGGTGTTACTTGTCCTTTAACAGAGGCAGTAAACTCCTATAATCACTGGGTATAGTACCATGACTGCACCAGCTGCATCCTTATGTGCAAGAATATACAACTGTTAATGAGAACAAATAACGTGATTCATGGGACATTAATAAGTCACACTGAGTCATGTTTTGGGTGACCCCTTTTGAAACATAGTAATCTTTGCTAGGATTATTATTATTTCATTTGAAAAATGTCTCCCATGTATTTACAATGCAGTCTTGCCTAATAATCAGTGGTCATATATAAATGTGGATATTTTCCATATTTGTGTGATATAGATAGATGGATACAGTAGATAGATATAGAACCTTTTTAGAGAGATTTCTATACACACACTCCAGCTCTGGCTGAATTTCCACATATGACTATGTTTTATATATCCAGTTTTCTATGTAATATTCACAATGAAAGTATTAGATTCCAGTTTAATTCAGCCAAAAGGAAGGAAGCCAAGATTCCTTTATAATCTAAACAACCTCTGTTGTACTCGGCCTACACCAAGCTAAATGATCATAAATATTTTGTATACAAATCATTCCAAGTCTAAAGGAGCCGGCAAAACAGCAAATGTTATAAACTATGGACAAATTATTTAACCATTGAGTGCTTAAACTGTAAACTTAATACATAAAGAAATCAGGCAATATTACATTAGTGATTGTTATCTGATCTTGTGTACCTTAAAGTTACATGGAGGTTATTCACTAAAGTCCAAATTGTTGCATATAGGTGCGAATTCGCCAGATAAAGACAGTCACAATAGGCTGCAACTGTCACAGTTGTGTCTTTATAATGAGAATATTGTCACAGTCGTGATTTTATTATGGGAAAATTGTCGCGATCTTAACTTTAAAAAAATTGTCACGACTTTACAGTGGGGAAATTGTAGCGGATTTACTATGAGAATCCGCTGTTTGCAAATTCCACAGTCGAATTTGCACCTTAGTGAATGACCCCCACAGTTTTACTTTTTACATATTATATGGAATGAAAAACATTTTTCTAGTACAGCAACTATGGGGATTATTCATCAAAGCGACAATTCGCTGGTATTGTCACAAAGTCAATTTTGCAGATTCACTATACAGCATATTAACTTGGTGATGGCACAAATGATTTTGTAGTCACTTCTTTGCAGTGTTAGGAGTAGACAGGTGAACAGTAGCTGTGGCTGATGCTTACAATTTGCCAAAAATGGCTGTATTGCAGCACTGCGACATCATCTTCACATGGATCTGTTCACTACCGTATATACTCGTGTATAAGTCGATCTCGTGTATAAGTCGAGGTCAGTTTTTGG
>WMED01017102.1:0-13104 GCA_019650415.1 Pipa parva | reverse complement strand
GTGAAAACCAGGGTCTTCCTTAGACTCCACGCCTTAGGAATAGCTTGTGCCAAGTCCCTTCGGGTAACTACTACTAAGGCTTCAATCTCCACGCAGGTTTCCCCTGCAATTTCGTTACACCAAGAGAATGGCAGTAAAAGAGAATGGTATTGGGGGGGAGAGGAGAGGAAGGGATATTTGGAGACTAGTGAGCAGTAAGGGAGAGATTGAGCCTGTAGATGGAATCAGGGAAGAAACTCTTCCTTAGTCTGCCTGTGCGGGACTTTAGACATCTGTACCGTCTGCCAGATGGAAGGAGTGAGTAAAGTCTGTGATTTGGGTGCTGCTCATCAGCAATGATGCTTCTGGCTTTGGACAGACAACGACTAACATAGATTTCCTCAATGGATGGTAGTTGGACACCGATGGTACGTTGGGCTAATTTAACCACCCTTTGAAGAGCATTTCTGTCAGAGGAGTTGCAGTTCCCAAACCAGGCAATGATACAATAGGATAGTATGCTTTCTATAGAGCATCTATAGAAGTCTACTAAAATCCTTGTACAGACACGCTCCCTTCTGAGATTCCTGAGAAGATAAAGTGCTTGATGGGCTTTATTTAATGATTTTGAGGAATTTAGGGACCAAGTTAGATTACTGGATATGTGTACTAACCAGGAATTTAAAGCTGTCAACCCTGTCCACTTCAGTGTTGTTGATCCAGACAGGGGGATGCATGTATGTATGGTCTTTTTTCCTGAAATCATTGATCAGTTCCTTGTTTTTTTTGGTATTCAGGGAGAGCGTATTAGTGCTGCACCAGGTAACAAGATTGTAAACCTCATCCAAGTATGATGTAATATCATTCCTTCAGATGAGGCCAATGACAGTTGTATTATCAGCAAAGTTGATGATGCAATTAGAGTTGTGTAAGGCCAGACAGTCGTATGTGAAGAGTGAGTATAGAAATGGGCTGAGGACACATCCTTGGGGCACACCCGTACTGAGACAAATCTCGGAGGAGACAGAATTGTTTATTGTGACAGTTTGTCTCCTATCCATCAGGAAGTCTAGTGTCCAGTTCCGCATGAAGGAGTCAATGCCAAGTTGTTCCAGTTTTGAGATAAGTCTAGGTGGCAGAACGGTATTGAATGCAGAACTAAAATGGATGAACAGCATCCTAACGTGGGAGTCCTTCTCTTCAAGGTAAGTGAGAACAGTGTGTAGGGATGTGATGATGACATCTTCAGTTGATCTGTTTTTCCAGTAAGCAAACTGGAAGGGGTCAATGGAGGCAGGTAGAACTGACTTCAAGTGATGTAGCACTAGTCTCTCTAGGCACTTGGCGACTAGAGAGGTTAGGGCGATAGGCCTGTAGTCATTTGGTTCTTGAGCAGAGTGAGATTTAGGGACGGGGACGATAATAGCAGATTTGAAGATTAATGATACAGTATCTTGGGTAAGTGACAAGTTGAAGATGTCCAATGTTGTATAGCTACTTATTCAGCGAAAAATCTGATTAAAAAAACTCTATGGATAAACTCACAGGATAATCTCGTGGAATCATCGAGAGAGATAGTCTTGTGGGCTAATCAAGCGGGAATAAACTCGAAATGACAAAATCGGGTCTTTTCAAGTTTATTAAATTTTGCCCATATACTGTATATGTGTCTATCAATCTATCTGTATCTATCTATCTATCTATCTATCTATCTATCTATCTATCTATCTATCTATCTATCTGTCTATCTATCTATCTGTCACTGTCTATCTATCTATCTATCTGTCTGTCTGTCTATCTATATCTATCTATCTATCTGTCTGTCTATCTGTCTGTCTTTCTGTCTGTCTATCTACAGACACAAGCAAGACACCCTCTGGCATACATATGCACATTAATTGAACTCTGTTCTTTGTAATTAACCTTAATTAACCCTAAAATTCAGCAGCGTGATATCATTAAAGGACTCATTGTCAAAGTCTGAACAATCGCGTAGAGCTATGAATTCACATCTAATACGGACATATACGAGACTGTTCAGACTTTGATGAAATACCCCCAGAAAGTTCATGAAAATTCTAACCTTATAAATGACTAGTTCCTCAAACTTTCATGTTTAAAATCATAATTTTGAAACAAGTTCATGCTTCATTCTTCTCCAAGTCACTTGTCATAACTGCTTTTTCATTACTTCAGCTACCGTTGTGCCCTTAAAATGACAGGGATGTGTAGTCATTGTATGTAAGAAACATAACTAAGCTGCAAAAAATTTACTGTAATACGATGACAAAAGCAGGAGTTAACTGATGCTTCTGTATACAACTGATTCTATCTTGTGACTACCATTCATTGCATCATATGAAATTTAGGCGTAAACGTATTCAATTTCTGAAGATTACAAACACTGCAGCACATAATTTAATAAGTGAAACAAAAGAAAAAAATAATCGCCTGCTGGTACTTCTGCCACTAATACCCTCTTTTGGGGAGCATGGTATTATGGGAATTGTAGTCTTCTGTGTGTTTCACTGATTCAGCGGCACAAGGAATTAAATCTGAATCTAATAAAGCTATTAAACAATGATTATCAAGTACAAAAACAGGTTTCAAGGTGCAAATGTATTTTATTTTGTTTCCCAGCACATATTAGAAAAATATATACAAAGATAAGCATATATACAACATATATAAACATATAAATAATAAAATACGCCTTCCTGTACATTATAAGAATATTAAAATTCACTATGGAGTGCCATGCCTCCTACATGGATTTCAATGGACTTCTTTGTCTATTAATATCCTTATAAATTTCAGAAAGGGGTAAATTATCCTCTGTATAACCAAAGAAAGGCCAGTGATGAAACATACATCATCACTACTATCACATATTATACTATTTGACTTTAATGGCAATGTCTGGCATCTGATAGCATCCTTAAAATATCAGTCTTAACAGAACTTATAAACATTTACGTACATTCTGTTTAGAGAGCTAACAGCGGTAATGGGACACTATTAAAATGTAAACTGTTACATGACTTGCTTCATTAAAGAAAGGCAAATCGGGTCAACCAAGTACAACTTTTGTTTATTTTTTTCTTTATATACAGTAACTAGAGTGATAAAATTATTTTGAATGTTGTAATATTGTTACTCCAATTAAGATTTAAAATACTGATGAGGGATGGATGGCAGACGACTTTTGTTACAGTGGTGTAATTAGTAGAAATGCACAATATATATTATGAACAAAAGTCAGAGGGGCCATTCATTAAAGGGCGAACTGTCACGTAAATGCCCAAATTTGTGTCCTTTCGCGGCTTCTCCAACACCACTTATTCAACAAACTCTGCGATGTGATGAATTCGTGACCAATTCTGAGGCTTACGCCAGTCATGGACTTATGGAGCTCTTCAAATCACTTTGCGTGCATGTGCACAGGTAATTCGGATATTCATCATGCCTCGGAGTCTGTCAAAGGAGTGGATTTTGCAGGGCTTACTCCTCTGAATTCACCTGTTTGCCTTCGCCAGATCAGAGTGGTGAATTGAGGGGTTTGATGGCAGGGCTCTAGTTTTGCGTAAGGCTATTCATTCAAAAGTAACAATGGCGACTGCGACTAAATTAGTCTACTACTAAACATGAACAAGGCACAAGGTGACATAAAAGTAAGTATTATTCACTTATATACAGTTAGTGGGATATGAAGAGACTGACATCACTTCCCTTCACTTGTCGAATTTGCCTCACTCCGCATGACTTCTCAACTAACTATTGTCCGAATAACTACATCGCACTATGCATGCGACGGCATGTGATGCTGTCCGCTGCTTCATGAATAAGAAGAAGTGAATTTGCATCTTCCTGAAGGTAGTGATGCAAACAGACGTGAAGTTACTACAATGTTTGGCGAATTCACACTTTAATAAATGACCCCCAAATTTAAAGAGTTTGGTTCCATATTGATGCCTCTTAGTTTTGCAGCACACCCTCAGATTTTACAATTTTTTTTGTGGCTAAAAAAGTGACATCTTTGGCTATTAGGAAAGTGAATTAGATTTTTTAAAAGCTCATGGTTAAGTAGTTCAGTTTTAAAACTTGCATATGGTTTCACTTACCCTTTGTCACCCCAGATGGGAGAGCTGCCGCTATTTGGAATGCACTGGCTCTAATCTACTAAGCTCTCACTTGAGAAAGATGTTAGGACCCCTCAAATTGTTGTGCATCCCACAACAAATATATATACAAATATATACTAAAGTGTTTTATTTTGTGTGGATCTCCTACCTCTTTTATTGGATAACATATCTACTCTACCCTATAACAAGAGTTAACATAACTTAGCTACCCCATTTTGGGCTTTTCCACCATGGTTACTCTTCCTGTGAGAAATTAACTATTAGTTTACAATAGTTGTGTTGGAAGATGGAAATAATAGATCATTTCCTAAAAGTGTTCTGCGCGTAAGAGTATTATGCATTATACAATGTGTTCTAAAGCGATATTGTTCTAAAAATTTGGTAATAATACCATCTAGTGGAGTAAGGGATTGACTTGAATAAGAGAAAATTGTGTAATGTCATTGCTGAGAGGGTCTTCGGAGGTGATAATAGCTACTGTCAAGGGAGTAAGTGGGTCTTTTGGGCACCAGGGCCTCCACCAGCAGGGTGGAAGGCGCCTGTAGGCAGGTGAAGTTAGCAGAATCCCTGTGTTTAGTCACTCCAGATAGTGATAGTTAAACCTAAGCTACAAAAGGGTAGCTGTCCCCAACGAGGACTCTAGTGGATGTAGAATGCCCAGGTGTCTTGTGTGTAATATCAAGCACCTAGAGCAGTGTCTTAAGTGATAGGACCTAAAGGTGATAGTTCCATAGGTCTGGAGATGGAGGTACCCCTGGATTGAGAATGACTCAGGCTGGTTGTTTCTCAGATGGTACAAGGAAATCCCCTAAGTAACTTTCAGAGGTGGAATGCCCACACTATACCCAGGGAAGGGTGAAATCTGCTCCTTGTTTGCTCCAGGGATGGTACCTATGCACTGAATGTAACTGAGTAACCGTGCTACCTCAAGATATAAGTGTGTGCTATTCATATTTGAGGCGAAATGTATTAAACTCAAAAAGGCCAATTATGTCCTTTTTGAGTTTACCGCGTGTAGATCTCGGCCATTTGGGCGGTAAAAATTGATCAATATTTTTTGTTCGATTGTTAACGATTGAAACTCTTTGATCAAATTTTTCAATTGGATTTTTCGATGGAAAGGTAGGCATGCTACTCGATGCTACTAATGTAAGGTATGGCTACCTTTCCATTGAAAAATCCAACAGAAAAACTCACTCAAAAAGCATCAATCAATAAAAAACGATAAAAAAAAAAATCTATAAATTTTTACCAATCAAACAGCTGAGATCTACACAGAATAAACTCGAAAAGGCCAATTTAATATATTTCGCCCTTGGTGTTCTGTGTAAATAAATTGTTAAAGAGATGAACTGATGGTGCTCATTATTTACAAATTAAAGGTGCAGGCACTACTTGAATTGTAAGTGGGGCCTATTCCCTGAGAGTCTGAGTGAAGCTGTGGGCAGAATCCAAACATGGATACATGTGAAGGCCAGGCTGGGTCAAAATAGCATTATGATTGTTTCAGAAGAAGGTGAAAAACTAAAAGTTTGGGTCAAATTTTCTTTAACATGAGAAAAATTTCCTTTCAGACCCCTAGTGATGATTATTCAATATGCTACTAAATAGTCCTATTGATCTCAATAACTGTTAATGTTAGATTCTTTTAATAGTATGTATGTATGTATGTATGTATGTATAATTTTATTTATAAAGCACCACAGATTTACACAGCGCTGTACAATTCAGCAATACAAATATAATAGAGACATGGGAAAAGGGCATTGTACAATACAAGAATAATATCACAAAGATACTTCACTGTAAGTGCCTGGTTGTGGTTGACACAAGAGGTTGGAGATTCCTGCCCCATAGCTCTTCCAAACTAAATGGTAGAAAGACTTACATATGCAGATAGAAGGGTAATAAGAGCTGCACCAATTGACACAGGTCAATAAATACAAATATTAGGCATATATAAATATCAGTGCTAGTGCTCCAACAGTTAGGTCTACAGTTTGGTTTTAAAAGTGCAGAGGGAATGTTCCTGGCAAACATAAAGGAGTATAGAATTCCAGATGTGAGGGAAAAAAAAATCAAAGGGTTTAAGATGAGAAAGGGCAGTATTGGTGAGTGGCATTCAAAGCTGGTTGCTTTGAGAGGAGTGCAGTTGATGTTGAGGAATGTACAGACATACGAGTGAGGAAATGTAAGGACAGGCAACGGAGTGGAGTGCTTTAAATGTCAAAAGGAGAACACCAAAAATGAGAGACTGGGCGAAAGGCTGTCCCATCTAGTGAGAGAGGGAGAAAATTCTTGCGGCAGAATTTAGAATAGACTGGAGCGGGATAGAAGAACATTGCAGTAGTCCAAACGAGATAGGATGAGAGTATTCAACTATCCAAACCTTTTTGAGGGACACCAAATATGTTGCTAGAGCAATTTCCTGTGGACACACCTTTACAGTAAAGAACCCTTTTCACTTCACACATGGGGTTCAAACTTTTTTTCTTCTAGCCTCAGAGTGTGACCATATGTCGTTTTTGTTTCTCTGAAAGTAAACAGATTATCACAAAAAAAAGTATAATGATGACCATTTACATATTTATAAAAGGTTATCATATAACCCATACATTGCTTTTTCTCCAGGCTGAATAGCTTAATGTGTCTGTTTATAACTGAGGTCCTCCATTTCCCAGCTAATCCAGCTAAAGGATGTTCTGTTTGTATAATGGCCTCCAGAAATGAACTACCAGAAAATTCTACATTGACATAATAATATCCTTTTCTCTCGAATCAGAACTCATTTGATACAAGTGTGTACCTTGCTAGCGTTGGAATCTGCAGATTGACACTGTATGCTATTATTTAATCTATGCTCCACCAGTACTATCAGATCCCTTTCCACTATAAATGTACTTTTTAATAACCACAAAGGTGTATGATTCTAGCATATTTTTGGCAATTATTACTTTACATTTGTCTACAAATCTCATTTGACATGTAGTTGCCCATTCAATTAATATTTCATGATCAACATTAATCAATAATCAAGAGAGCTCAACTTATAACAATGGACCATTCAGAGAATTGACCACAACCCTCCAGAAATGGCTTTTTAGCAAGATTTCCCTCCATTTGAAAACTGCACATTACAGACTTTTATACAACAGGTGTTTGTGTAGAACAATGTCAAACCGTTTACTAAAGTCCAAATTTCTTATATCTGCAGCCACATAAAGACATTACATTTCTTTGGCAACATCTGTCTTAAATACAGATCAATAAATACAGATTTTTCTGTCACATACTTCAATGAATGATAACGTAATAACCTCCCAAGTATATTACCTACAATAGAAGGGAGGCATGGGTAAATATAGGTACCGCATTTGCCTATTCATTGGTACATTGCCAGTCTTTAGGGAATCCTTTGAATTTAAGAACAGAAATTCAGAAATAATTATACTTAACTCTTTGTGGGACTCATTGTGTCTCATCCACATTTAATTTGCCGAATCTCTTTGTGATCCAATCCATGCTATCCATTGTGGTCCACATATAGTTGCATTAATATATGTTTCCCACTGTACATCCTCCATTGTTTGCTTTTTAGTAAACACAAAGTTGAAAACGCATTTAATAAGTTTGCCTTTTCCCTGCATTTATTGACCAATTCAGACTTTCCGTTTTTTTTTTAAGGATTTTTGTATCGACTCAGACCTTGCTTTATCGGTCACTGCTGTCTACATTTTCCCTTATATGGATATTTGTAATAAACTGTCCCATATATGTCAGGTACAATGGAACTATGGACCTTTATAAGACCTTGCAGGTGGGCCTCTACATTAATGACATCTGGAGAATGAAGTATCCTTCTGACAAACAGTTTAACTGTCAACATTCCACAATGCAATGCCTAGGATTGAAATAGCCTTTGCTTCACTAAACCTGTGCACCAGGGAGCAGACGGAAGATATCTTGCTGTCAACACATCCTTGGGAAAGTTAAAAAACATTTCTTCAGATTTATCAGAACTTGGCCTTAACCGTAATACTGTGGGAGACCCTGGAAGCCATTAGCCAAAGTGTATGCCTAAAAGAAATCAAAATATAGCAACGTTGTTCAAAGAAAAGGTATGAAGACATAGCCAATACATCTGCAACGCTATAATAATAGTAATGGGGAGAAATTGAATCAACTCGGAAAAGGCTAATTTTGATTTTCTGAGTTTAATCCCAAGAGATCTTGGCAGTTTCTCACAGTAAATATCACAAGATTTTTTCAATAAATATTTACCAACAGAAACATTTTGTTTAAATTTCTCAATGGAAAGGTAGCCATACTTTAAATTAGTAGTATAGCTACCTTTCCATTGAAAAATTCAGTCGAAAAACTCAATTGAAAAGTTTCTGTTGTTAAATATTGATCGAAAAAAATCTCGCGATATTTACCGTGAGAAACTGCCGAGATCTCGCAGGAATAAACTCAGAAAGGGTCAAAATCGGCCTTTTCCGAGTTTATTCAAGTTCAAGTTCGCCCCGTGTTTGATACAATGATAGTAATACTGTTAAAACGAAACAAAAACCCACTTTGTGTAAGTAATGTAAGACTATATCATATAGGTGCTAAAATAATAGCAGAGTTCATGGCACTGCAGCTTAATAAATTTATAACCACAATTATCTACCATGATTAAATAACGTTCATGATCAGCAAATCAATCCATACTTACATAAGAAAGATTCATACCAGCTTAGCTTTCACACATGATAATGCTGGCTCTAAAGTTATCATTATACTTTTAAAGTGCTTTTTTTTTTGCATTACTTTAAATCAAAAGATACCCCACTTGTTTTATACAACTTGGCAGACTAAATTAATTGAGTGAAAAATACTCAGAATTAGTCCTAGGTTTTTAATTAACATTAATACTGTACTTTATTAAACTACCCAACCAGATTGGGTGTTTTGGAAATTTATTAATGAGCCAGTTTGACTTGTTTCTTTCAAATTTAGATTGTTTCTTTCCTTGTCGGCAGAAGGTATCAGGTATTTGTACAAACTCAAAAGAAGAAAAATGCACCCCGAGCCTCATTCTCTGCCCAAAACAAATCAGTAGGGTGCACTGTAATCACCCCTTTTCATTTGCAATGCAGACAGAGAAAAAATAAGTTATTTGCACTTCTATAAGTTTATAATTAAAAGTCAATAAAATTTCCTTTTAATAGGTTATTAAAATCAAATAGAATTAAAAAAACAGACAAAAAGGCATTTCACGCATCCTGGTATCTATTTATGTGACCTATAGTGAGCTATGGATCACCTAATGTGTATTATTACATATGTTTCACAAAGTAAAGTATTCTATTGAACAGTTTCATTGAGTGAAAAACAAAACATGGGATCAGAAGACCAGATCAGTCATATTAACACAAATTATAAAAATCTGAACAGGGATAAAAATGAAAATGTTGATTTGTGACGATTGGCTGATAACTTGTGGGTGAATAAAAATATTTATGATGACAAATAATGCAGGTAAAAATGATTGATTATATTACCTGTAAGATATTTACCCTGTGAAAATGAAAGCATCCTGTTTTAATGTTGGACATATGCCAATGATTCTCAGCTTACTACACAAAATGATGTTGTGTATATTGTGTGTCAGTTGAAACATTTCTTGTGTCTGTTTATTTTTATTGATGATACTTTTAAACTAGTGCTATGAGATGTGGTATATTATGAAATACAGTTCTAGCTATAGACTAATACAAGGATGCCCAATCTATGGCCCGCGGGCCATATCCAGCCTGCGACGCGGTGCTATCTGGCCCACGGCCTGAATTGTGAAATCCGAAATTTGCATATAAGTGTGAATTCTCCACGTAAAGACAGTCGCAATAAACTGTTACTGTCGCAGTTGCGGCTTTATAATGAAAATATTGTCACAGTCGTGACTTTACTATGGAAAATTGTAGCAACTGTTACTTTAAAATTTGTTGTGACTTTGAAGTGGCCTGTGACACACGTGTTACAAATTTATATGGCCCCCAAGCCAAAAAATGTTGGGCATCACTGGACTAATACCATCTCTACTTAAAAGAGAACTATAGTCAGATTACATCTTTACGTATGCAGTACTATACCTTAGTGAGAAGAGTAGGCAGCACTGATAAACTCATGCACCAAGAAATGTGTGTGACATATACTGGCTAGTTTTCCATGAAAAGGAACCCTCCCCCTCACATTTTTGCCCTGCTTACTACTTAGCACATGTGCACAAGTCAGCTTTCCCACTGTAATCTCCTGCATTCCAACTTAATTTATGCAGCCAAAAGGTCAGCGCACTGCTTAACCAATAGCAGCCAAGCAGATTTTTTTCTAGTGTTGCCTAACTTGGGAGGGGTAAGACAAAATGTCAGCTCTCAGGAAAACTAATTAAGGGAAGCAAACTGCAAGTTTTATTTCTTCCCTAAACATTGTTTTAACTATTTGTGTCAGCAATTGGCTTAGTATAAAGGAGTTTTATATTTATGTGTGCAGTTATATCAGCACTATAGTGCCCCTTTAAGTAAACTATGGCTTATTTGTATAAATGTGTATAAAAGATCAATACTGCAAAACAGAACCTCTATTGAACTTGTGTGCATTGAATATATTTTTAAAAAAATATAAGCCATAACCACAAAAAGAATTTGAAGGGAAATGTTCACAAATTTAGAGAACCTTTTATGTATGTTGTTTGCCCATTACAAGAACATCATTTTTTAACCTGCTTCATAGTTGTGTATCAGCAAGGAATTATAAGAACCAAAACAATGACAACAATAGTTTTATGGGAATGTATCTACAGAGGTTTAGGAAACACACAATGAAATGATCTATGGTCTCCAAAGTCACCAACATCACATGACCCTGGCTCCTGGACCTGGAAATGGCAGTTACCCTCAGTCCCCTTCACCTGTATAACTGGTAAGAAATTTGCTAGAATGATCATTTCTATCTCTCTCTCCACTGTTCAGGATAAACATCAGTCAGATCAACCACAGGCTGCAGTGTTCAAGGCTACACTGTTTAGGCACAATGAAATCTCAGAAAGATAAACTTTGTTTATCACATGGTGGTTTTTCAAAATAAGCTGACATTTATCTGCAGTTAAATAGTTACATGGTTAAGTTGAAAAAATACAGGTCCAACACGTTCAACCTATTTAAAAATAAATAAATAAATGTTAGTTTACCATTGTGGGTTCAGGTCAAATTGTAAAGCCCCTTTAAAAGATGGAATTTGGGAACAAGTTCCTTTCTGAAACCTAGAGGAAATCGGACTGGATCAACTTGTTACTAAATATTCTTATTGATGTAAATGTTTTTGTTAAGTTCTTTTAAGTAACTATTCAACCCTTTTTTGAAGGGCTCTTGTGATTTTGCTAGAACTAGATTCTGTGCGAGGATATTCCACTTTTTTTTCTGGCCCTATAGTAACTGGCAAATAAATCCTTTTTTCTTTTATCCTCGGACGGTAGTTGCAGGCCTTATGTGTCATCCTGAAAGTGAAGCATTCTGGAGATTTACCTAGCTCTGCATCTGTGAAAAGTGTCTTCCCACCAGGATCACATCTGCTGCGCCCCTACCATGTGTAACACTTCAGTCTTCTAAAAAAAAAAATCTATAAAGCTCAACTGTATTGTGTAGTGGAGTACTTTTAAGGGAGAAACCTATTTTATTAGACAATGATTATGTTTCAGGGTGCGAGGATCCTCCCTTCCTCAGATACTTCTGCCACCCTGAAGCTTAATTACTATCCATATATAATATATGGGGGTTTCTCCTAAAAATACTGCAGTTGAGCTATCTGGATTTTCTTTTGAAGATTTATTTTAAAGATTGTCCTAAAAGTGAAAAGCTTATTGCAATATTTGCTGAAGGTTAAATATATCACATATCATCCCTTAATCATCTTTACTAGAGGCTAAACAGGTTTAATTTAGTAAATCTCTTCTCAAAACTGAGGTCCTATATTCTTTCATTTCTTTTGCTCTTTTTTAAACCCTTTCCAGCTCCTGGACATCCTTTTCTGTTGTCCAACCATGTCACCAGTAAGATGTGGTTGCTTAATTTTATCTGGAGGCAGCTTTTGCTTCCTCCCAATAAACCAGATTTTTGAGGATGAATATTATTATGCCAAATCATATACTACTTTTTTTATTTTGGACATATATATATTATGATTTCTGTTTCCTAGAAAAAAATTTTATCTTAACCTGAGAGCCATTTTTACATCATTGACAAAAAAAAATGTATTTGTTAGTGATATTGATAATATTATTATTCATATAGAGGGAATTTCAGTAGAAGACATTGAGGGGCTTATTCATCACAGTGAGAATTTGACTGTTGAAAATGAATTCTCATCATTTTGGGTCGCTACTTTCCGATAGTCACAAATTCTCCACTCCTTATTTGCTATACAGAGGATTCCCATATTGAAGACACAATGTCAGTAGCTGTCTCTTGCCTGGTGTCAGACAGTAAGAGACCTAACATCAACTGCCTAATTCGCCACTTTAATCTGGAAAAGTAAAACTGGCAAATGCAACACAGTACACATTGTCAGTTTTGCTACTGCAACAGACTCCAGTGCTTGAAGAACAAGCAAATTACCTGTGCATGTGCATGCAAAGTGCTCCGTTAGCGACTGTCATAAGTGTCTGAAGTGGTAAATAATTGTGGATTCACACCATAATACAACTATTCAGCCCCTTATGAATCAGCCCCTCAACCTCCTATGTTTACACTTTTTGGAACAAATTCCCCCTACAAAGTCCTTATGGTATGGCGGGATATGGTGTAAAGAAAAATAGGTATAGATTTTTACAGTTTCCCCTGCAATTTCACTATTTTCAACCAATTCCCAGTGGTTCTGGTGCTTTCTAACTTGATTAAGATACAATTTTGCATTCTTTGTGCATATATATATATATATATATATATAT
>WMED01017100.1:0-13105 GCA_019650415.1 Pipa parva | reverse complement strand
GATCACTACTTCAGCCTCCTACTCCACACAGGTTGCTTCCGCACCTGTACATTACAGTTGTAGTATAATATAGGAATGGGAGAAGTGCTTAACACAGTACAAGTGAAGATGCATCTTGAAGATAAACAACTCTAAGGGGATTATTGACTGTCGAATTCTCAAACAGTGGATTCCCATAGCAAATCCATGACCATAAGAACAAACGTTGGCTCCAGCACTCCAATAAGATTAAAAACATCCAATTTTATTGTAGTAGTATTAAAATCCAAGCATCAAAAAAATGTGAGATAAAACCAAAACATGAAGCACCCTCTAAATCTAAATCCATGACCATGACAATTTTAAAGTTGTGACTGTGACAATATTCCCATGGTAAAGTCATGACTTCGACAACATTCCCATAATGAAGTTGTGAACTGTCTTTATCTTTTGAATTCACAAGTTTATGCAATAATTCAGACATTAATCAATAACCCCCTAAGGCGTTTTTTCCCAGCTTTTTTGCTATTAAAAAATGAACTGTCAGTGTGAAAACGCATTTTTATGCTGTGTTTGATCTCAACTGTTAAATTCCTATTGAAACTAATCTAGTCACATAAAATTTGCTGCGTTTCGTGCTCTCAAAGAAATACTGCAGACAGCGTTCTAGCGTAATACGCTCTCAATGGAATGCTAGTGGGAACACTTTTCTTCCATTAGCATTGTTCTCTACGGATTTTCTCTGGCGTTTTTTCTCAGCGTATTTTCACTGGAATTTTTTTTTTTTTTTAATGCTCTAGTGTAAATCTAGTCTAACAGAAAAAGGGGTAAGGGTGGGTTAATCCCTCCTGAAACACCAATGGTGGAATTAAAAGGCTAAAACGAAAAATTGTTTAAAGAGGTTTTGCAACCCATTGCAACCAATCAGCAATGAGCATTCATTGGTATAGTGGTACTAGAATTATGAAATTAGCGCAGCATTCAAATGAAGGATCTCCGGCACTCCAACGTAAAATTAATAAATTTTATTTCATGATCAAGTTAAAAACAGGTACAAAAGTTTAAAAGAATAGTGATAAGCAGCACTAACGCGTTTCACACCTTGCTCTTAATCATAATGTCCCTGCTCCTGAGCACCCTGATTATCTACTTATACCTCTAGAATTATGAAATACAACTTCTGATTGGTTGCTATGGGTTACTAGACTGCTGTAAAGTTTGTCCCTGTCGATGAATTTATGCCTAAAGCATATTTTGGTTTGTGTGTCCCTACTTCTTCTTTTTCCAATTGTAAATTGGAACAAGTGTGCAGAGCAAACGCCTCTGTGTACTGTGCATTAATGTTGTTTGTGCTGATTATTTTGCACAGCCTTGTCAATCAGATCCCTTAAATCACAATCTAGCAGGGATCTGATTGGAGGAGCTATAATGTCAATCCTCATTTAGCCCCCTCCAACCCGATTCAGAAAAGAAAAGTCAGGCTGACAGGGAAGATGACAGAGAGAAATGCTGTATTAAGGAACATTTTTTTAAATACATATATATTTAAAAAAAAAAAAATTATTTCATTAGTAGAACCTAATTTAGTGTAAGTTTTGAGGTGACAGGTGCACTTTAAAGTAAATGCTTCAGATATGTGCTCTATAGATGTTAAGATGTCAGTCGTAGCTCCAGCCTTTGGCCCACGGGCTTTACAGGAAAAGACATAGTAACGTCTCCATAAAGCATTCATTTTTGGTAGATTTTCCCTTCAGTAAATATAATAAAAAATACTGACCATTGCTACAAAACAGCTGTTATAATAACGAGGACTCTTTGGGACTGCAGAAGACCACTAGGAGTAAAGAGGGGAGGTCAAGATGCAGTCAGCAAAGACTTAGGGGATAATTCAGCAAAGAGCGAACTTACCCTCCGATCCTTCGCATCAGTACACATAGACTGTTATACGCTCGCTGATGCCTGCACGCTGACATCCGCGAACGCTTTAAAGGGAATCCAGTCTCACTAGGCGTCTCGAGTAGAGCCTCATGAGCTTCGCCGAGACTGGAATCCCTTTAAAGCGTTCGCAGATATCCGCGTGCAGGCATCAGCAAGCGCATAACATTCTATGCGTACTGATGCAAAGGATCAGAGGGTAAGTTCGCTCTTTGCTGAATTACCCCCTTAGAGGGTTATTCACTAAGGTGCGAATTCGACTGTGGAATTCTCAAACAGCGGATTCCCATTGTAAAGTTGAGACTGTGACAATTTTCCATAGTAAAGTCAGGACTGCGACAATATTCTCATTATAAAGACGCAACTGCGACAGTAGCAGTTGTGACTGTCTTTACCTGGCAAATTCACACCTATATACTACAATTCAGACTGTAGCAAATAGCCCCCTAATTATACATTAAGTCTTTGCTGACTGCAGCTCTTCGGACCGTAAGTCGCTCCAAAGTATAGCCAAGGCAGCCCAACGTATTATTGGTACCCAGATTACTCCCATTGAAGACATCTACCTACGTTGCTGTCTGGCCAGGGAACGCAACATCACAGAGGATGCCCATCACCCGAATCATGAACTATTCTCTCTACTCCCATCCAGGAGATGATACAGATGTCTAAACTCTCGGACTAGCAGACTCAGGAAAAGTTTCTTCCCCGATGCTACCATCATCTGGAACCTTTCCTTGTCCCACTGTTTGCCTATGGACACTTGTGGCACTTTTTCACCAATGTTCCCTCCCTTGCTGTACTCCTTCCACACTATGCTTGTCTTGCTCTGCCCTCCATATTATCACCCTCCTGCTCCTCACCTCTGTATTGCCCTGTGACATGTAAATTACCTAGTATGATGATGAAACTTTTCCTTAGGAAAAAGTGAGTGGTTGCACTGGCAAGATAAAATGAAACAATAAGGAAATTCCCCCTAGTGTGATACTGTTTGGTTTAAACGTGTAAGTGACACGAGTGACTGTTGTGACAGTATAAAATTTGGATATGTGTGTATCAAAGTGAATACACAAGTGATGCAGGTGAAGCTAAATGTAACAACACAAGTTTGTGCCTGAAACCAAGATAGGTATCCAATAAACCAGTGCTGGCTGTGGCACTGTTGGAATCCATTTTGCTGTATTAGACAAGTTATAATTATCATTTATAAGAAAAGTTACATAGAAATTGTTAAAAGGAAATAATATAGCACAAGGCTAAATGCTGCTTTTCTAGTATGGGGGAGGGAGGGTCTAAGGGGTCCCTATGGCAACCACAAATTGCCATAATCTCTTTGCCAAGACAAAAGCCAAGCTTATGACATCACTGACATATTAAAGATGGCAGCCAGTTGAACCAATGCGTCACTGAATCAGTTTTGTTTTCACCGCATTGGCAGGAATTTTAAAGTAGAGCAAATAAAACTGGAAATTCAAATCCCAAACAGAAAAAAAAAAAAAAAAAAATGCAGACAAATTCACATAATTCCTTACATTGTCTTTTACAAGTTACTGCATTTAACAGATCACATGATTTCATGGGAAAACCAGTACGCTTCATTCTCATGCACTGCAGGGGTTACACACCCTAACTCAGCGTTTCCCAAATGGTGGGTCGCGACCCGGTACCGGGCCACGAAAGCAAAATGCCAGATCACGAGAGTGCGTATGGGTTTTCATGACTGAAAACTAGTAATGGACTTCGCGCATGGCTCCGCTCATGAATATTCATGAGGCGACTACTTCATGACGCAACACGCATCGTACGCCTTAAAACTAGTAGTTTTAAGGCGTACGATGCGTGTTGCGTCATGAAGTAGCCGGCTCATGAATATTCATGAGCGGTGCCGTGCGCGAAGTCCCTTACTAAGTGGGTCACGAAGGGTAAGCACAAAAATAACCGGGCCACGAAAAAATAAGTCTGGGAAACGCTGCCCTAACTCATATGATGTGCCTTAGAATGGCATTCATTCATTCAAATCATTTTGTGTATAGGACATTTGGATTCTGATACTCTGCGACTTCAAGACAAAGCTACACAATCCAAAACTGGGGGATTTTCTTACACTGACCTTTGGATGACTGAACTCTGTACAGGATGTTGCTTATTAATGTCTTTTTCTCTCTAACTGTAGTTGTGAGATATTCATGGTCCAGCAGGTCAAGAAATAACCGCAGTTCAACTACAAGTTCCTCCATTTCTGAAAGGAAGAAAACAAACACGACTCATTTTTTTTTTTTTTCCAGAGACACATATTTAGATATAATTTTACATGAACATTTGAAAAAGATCAGAGAGAGATATATTTTTTTAAACCCCAATGCCCCTGTAAATATGCGCATGCGTCGGTGGGGGGTCTGCATTTTACATTCTCTCTCGCAGTTTTTTTTACCAGAGTTGAGTTGTTTGTCATTGCTATATGACATAGACATGGGACATTTTTTTCCACTAAAAGGATCTGCTCAATAAAATTCTCATTCAATTGAAATTAACATGAAAAGGAAAATAATGGCGACTTTTCCGGACAACGCCGTCAACAAATTAGTGAGATTGTCCTTTATTAGAATAATGCATGCATTTTGTTAATATGTTGTCTATGTAAATATCACATCGCTCTGCAGCAATACTCCTATTTAGGTCACATACAGTAAACTACTGCGCCTATTTACCAGACTACGCACAGAATATGCCTTGTTACCATTTGAGTCATTGTGGCGTCAATACAGTGTTTATTAAATAAGTAGAATTGATTTTATGGAAGTGAATTGATGCACAATGTCACAAATTCACTTCTGGAGATGAATTCACTATTTTTTTTAATAACTGTAATAATGATATTAATAACTTTTTAATAATAATGAATCTGACCATTTCAAACAAAATGAGGGATGGACTACCCTTTAACAGTATAATGCATAAGGAAAACAATAAACTAACGCAATGTAGCTGTTGAAAATGTACAATTCCGAAAACAATGTCATATCATCCAACAACACGGTTACATATGTTAACTGTATGAAAATCAAGCGAGTCCACACACAATATAGACAACAGTGTAGCCACAAATGTCAATCAAGGACTTGAAATACACATTGACAGAGTTCTTCAGCTGATCTGATTTTTCATTTTGATGGATCAACTTTAGCTGCAGACAAATGACAGGCTAATTACCTAAACTGCTCAGTGAGGACTGCTGCACACATTACAATGGTTTAATCAAATCAGTGAGACGTCAAGTAGGGAATCTGGTTATAAGTGATAACCTTGAAACAATAAAAATAGAATTGTATGTTGTAGAAACTGTGCTCTTTATTTCACATATGGAGCACTGATTTAGGCTGGGGTCACACTAGCTGTTTTCAATTAAGCTCATTATTGCCTATGGTGCAAAACACAATAGCATGTGTGGATTATCCTACAGGAAACAATTGAGACTATATTTAAAGCTCAGCTGAAAACAGCTATTGTGTCCTTGGCCTGACAGGGCACTTTTTTTAATATAAAACCATGAATAAAATTTAGCATATCTGACAAAAGATTTAAGTTGATATATCTGTAGAATCAAACCATACATTAAACAGTGAAAGTATCTCTGGATCAAAAAGGTTTTCATCAGAAGAAAGAGATTGGTCACTGCTATCTACAATATGGATGATTACAGCTTGCTTACAGAGATAAATAATAACTCTGCTGGTCTTTCTGGCTGCCTTTAACTTACTTTAATCAAAATGTAAAAATTTGGCCACAGTCTGGAAAGAAAGATTAAATGATTATATGGTGGAGCTGATCTTTCCTTGCCAGGTTTTGTTACTGTACAATAACAGATCATTTATGCTGACCCGTTAACCCTCAAGCAGCATGTCAGCCTTCATAACAAAATGTTTAGGGCTATGATTTAATTGGCTGATATGATTCAGAGGATTAGTCATCCTGCAAACAAGAACATGTCAGGAAAACTAAGAGATATGGAGTTGTCTGTTGGTTTACCTTACCCATACCCTCCAGATTCCGCAGTCCCTGTCCCCAAGTCCCGAGTGCCATGTGCTCCCTCCAGCCTGGTATCTAAAACCAGATAATGTGCAATAGGGGTGTGCGATATTGCTGAAAAATGATATCTCGATATTTTCTGTAATTTCGTGGATAACGATAATAAACGATATTTTGCATTATTTAAAAATGCGTTAACTCTTATTTTTCAATTTAGTGAAAAAATTGGATTAGCTGTGTTTGGGTTAATCCTCGGTTTGTCTGGTTCTAGCGTTTTTGCTTGGTGCTGTGTGTGTCGGTGGCTGTTAGTCCTGACATGTGGGCCTCTATTTATGTATATGTATAGTTGGGTCTCAGCTTTGCTACAGAGCTCGTTAAAAGTGCTGTCACTCTGATAGCCCGCCTCCCGTAAGTTTCTGCAGCAGCCTATTCTAAAGGCGTGGAGCCGTTCGATAATGACAGCTTGTATATCTATAACGCGCCAATTACGATATTATCTTAGATGATATATATATCTTGCACACCCCTAGGCATGACACGTGGCGGCCTCTATTTATGTATGTGTAAAGTTGGGTCTCAGCTTTGTTACAGAGCTCATTAAAAGTGCAGCCACTCTGATAGCCCGCCTCCCAGAAGTCCCTGCAGCAGCCTATTCTAAAGGTGTGGAGCTGTTCGATAACGACAGCTTGCATATCGATAACGCACTGATTACGATATTATCTTAGACGATATATCTCGCACACCCCTAATGTGCAACAGAAGGTACTCACATTATATTGACTACATCATTTCCTCACACAAATAAAAATATATAACAAGTGCTTGTGGGAAAGTGTGGGAAGACAAGCAAATGATTCCTTTATGCCCCTGTGGCCAACTACCTTCCAGCAGAAAGTCAACCTTTGGCCTGTAGTAATATCATATGGAACTGCTGACGCTAGTATCCCATGGCTGCCATATTGGATCCTCATTAATATGTTAATGCTCATCACAAACTTTTACTAAAGTCGAACAGGCTTTTTCACTAATACATTTTATTTTTTTATTATTATTATTTATTCATTCTTATATAGCGCTACTATTTTACGCAGCGCTTTACAGAGGTTCATCATTCACTTCAATCCCTGCCCCATGGAGCTTACAATCTAGTCTCCCTAATTTGTCACACACACATGCAGGAGAAACATCCTATATTTAATGATCTCACTGTTTTCTCCTATTTACTAAGCTGGTCAAAAACAATTTTATCACCCAAAAGATTTCTCCACCCTCAGCCTGGCATAAACCCAGTATTCCCTATGGAGTTGTTCCTGTCATTTAGCCTAAGTCTAAAATATTTCCCAATTGAAAAGAGACATCGATCTGTATTGAAAGGAACCCTCATAGAAAAGTATTGCAAAGTTTCCCCTGTTAACAGATTGATATTTATTAATTTATTTTGATGGGGGAAACAGTTTTATGCATCCTTTGTAAATTAGGGAAATAAAAATTGACAACAAAATTGGGTGAAATCAATTGATATGGTCGAACTGGTCTTAGTAAATGTGCCCCGTATTGTTCGACTGGTTGGGGGAATGTCACATGGTCCAATAAACTTTGAATATCAATAAGGCATTCAAACCGATTTTCATTCATGATCTGTAAGAAGTTAATGCCCAGGACACCAGCATTCTCTGTAGGAGGTGAAGCTGAAATGCTACAAAGGCTGCCAGGTACTTGTGAATTTATGAATGCAGAAGAAGCAGAAATAATCAAGTAGATGGCTTGGTTTTATTGTGGTATTGTTCATTTATCGTTACTAAATGAACAAATGTGATTTATTAGGAAACCTAAGTTCTTCTTTAAGTAGTGTATTTATCAGCAAGGAGCCAAGAGCAGAAATTAAAGGGGCCAACATAACCATTATTTGCCGACAGCTGAGCTAGTAATAGTTTCATAAACTAAGAAAATAATTAAACCTATTGACATATATAAAGACATTTTTATATACCTCTACAAATTATACACTCCCCAGGTTCATAAATGCATGGATAGATGATGCAAGCTCAAGCATCAATATCAGAATAAAAAAATAATCAGTTCCCAGAAAGCAAGTCAATGAAGTAATCACATGAATAATGAATACAATACATCCAGCCTTAAATGGGCAGAGCGGTGGTTCAGTGGTTAGCACTGCTGCCTTGCAACTCTGGGTTTTGGGTTCAATTCCACCCTGCATGGAGATTGTATGCTCTCCCCGCACCTGCGTGGGTTTCCTCTGGGCACTCTGGTTTCCTCCCACAATCCAAAAACATACATCTGTGTCTTTCTCTGTGTGTGTGACTGAATACTATTGTAAGCTCCACAGGGCAGGGACTGAAGTGAATGACGAACCTCTGTAAAGCGCTGTGTTATATAGTAGCGCTTTATAAATGAACAAATACAATACAAGACAAATGAAACAATCTTGTGTCCTGTAAAACAGACCTACAAAGGCAAGGGCTTTTAATGCAGTTACACATACAATCAAAGGGGACTACAGCTTACAAGCTAAGTTTTTTTATCTCTGTATATCGCAAACAAGCATATAAGATATTGTCGTGTATTTTTATGTAATTAAATGCCCCTGCTATTTCTTTCTGTTCTTCCAGGTAGCTGCCAAAGCCAGTTACTCAAGCATGCTAAGTATAATCCCTGCTGAAGCTCTTACAATTAACTCCTTATATATAATAGGAGAAGGCTAAGTTAATATAATACCACATTCATTTGGAGGAAAATTAATGTTTACGGCCGGGATCACACTGGTGAATTTTACTCTGTTTTTAAAAATAAAGTGCATGGCGAAAAAAAAGCTGCAAATACGCACATGCGAAAAACTATTGAAAGTAATGACTATCAGCTGTATAATGTCACCCTTGCATTTCATAGATAGGAATATACGCTGGAATGATTCATGTTGACTTTTTGTCAACTGTGTAAAATGTAACATGAATAGTAGCAATAACAATCGCGCTCACACATGACTGAGAAAGTGGGGTGATTTACATGGAAATACCACCCCCAATGCCATTTTATTTAAAAGCGCAGTGGAAAATTCACCAGTGTGAACCCAGCCTTAGAACAAGAACCACTGATGATGTATGAATCTCAGAACAATTTTAACACCTAAAAATGTTAATCATTTTCAGCCTTATCCTTGTTTTACAGTAAAGTGTCAGGGGTTTACTGTTGACTGTCCAATTCTCAAACAGCGGATTCCCATAGAAAATCCATGACCATGACAATATTCCCATAGTAAAGTCGGGCTGCAACAATATTCCCATAACATAGTAATGACTGCAACAGTAGCAGTCTATTGCGACCGTCTTTAGCTGGCAAATTCACACCTTTACGTGACAATTTGGACTTTGAAAATAAAAACAACCTGTGAAGAAGAGCACATAAAAATCGCACTAAGTGCATTAAATTATAAAAGAACAATATAGATAGAAGCAGTCCCAGAAACTATAGAAAAGTTTCTAAATGAATCCAAGTGATGAGTTGGTGACAGATTGAAACACACTGCAAACAAATCCAATGTGCTCAATACAATCCACAAAATTGACAATGCAATCTGCTTACCAGATTGGAATAACAATCTCGCAATACAACCAATTTATATAAGAATCCAGGAGATAACATCAAATCGATATATAACATATGTCATCCAGGTAACCACTCAGGATAATGCTTGAAAGTGTATCTCAGGGAAAAAAAGAATGTCTCCATAGTGTGAAATCTTAACACAATTTATTTTTTAAAAAAGCAAGTATAAGTTATACTCACAAAGGTCCTGATTAAAATAGGCATATAACAATGAAGTATTAGGAAAATCCAACTGCGTCTGTTCCACCGCTCTCCCTGTAAAGCCCTGCGCCAGCATTTCCTAATAGTCACATGGGAGAGCGTGACATCATCAATGCCTCCTCCCTTGATGACGCGCACGTTCTCCCATGTAACTATTAGGAAATGCCGGCGCAGGGCTTCACAGGGAGAGCGGCAGAAGAGGAGAACGCGGCTGAACAGATCTGCATCTGCATCAACAGGACACAGTAGAGTCAGAGACACAGAAAGAAGATGGACTGCCAAACAAGGAAGTGCTGGACAGCACTTCTATACAGGTAAGAAAATTGATTTTAGGGCCAAAATTGAAAATGAAATGCATTTAATAAAAGTTAGTAATTAGTATATTCTATCTAACACATGCATTTTTTTCAATTTTGGCCGGAGTGTCCCTTTAAGCCAAATAGGTAAATATCTTACATTCTATGCACAATTTAGAATTTTTGGAAGCAGATATTGAATATACAGTAACTAGAAATGCATTTGAGGCACTCTCAATTTTTGTGCTACTTTTAATTTAAGTACACATATTTTGATAAACGCACTATACTGAACAAATGGCGAAAAAAGGTATTATAAACCGAAAATGCACTACACTGCATACTGATACAAAGATATGAAACACTGCAATAAATGATATAAACATTCCACTAAGAAACAAACAGAATTTAATAACGATAAAATATGGACAAGTTTGAAATAAACATACTACACTGAAGAACAGGTAAATAGCCAAGTAAAATATACATATAATAAATGCATATTAGCGCTTAAATGATTAAGGGGGTAAATCAGCATAGTGCGAAGTTACCTCCGGATCCTTCGCATCACTTCGCAAAGGCTGTTATGCGCTCGCTGATGTCCTGCACGCGCACATCAGCGAATGCTTTAAAGGTATTCCAGTCTCGGCGAGACCACTCGAGTCGCCTCGCGAGACTGGAATCCCTTTAAAACGTTCGCTGATGTCCATGCACAGGACATCAGCGAGCACACAACAGCCTCTGTGAAGTGATGCGAAGGTTCCGGAGGTAACTTCGCACTATGCTGAATTACCCCCTAAGTGTCTTTTGCTTTAATTTTTATTCTACCAATTTAGCAAATGTTTAAAAAAAAAAAGAACCATTTAAATAACTTGTGTGCATTGAACCAGGGGGAATATATTTTGTATTCTCTCACTTATTATGTTCTTTGTCAAGGATAACTTACCCAGGCAAGAGAATACAAATGTGTCTTTCATCTTGAGTAATCAGATTCCGAAAAGAAGCAAAGCAAAACCATAAAGAGATGATTTCGTCTGGCAACACTCACTTTCGCTATTGTAGAACTTACGGTATTCCAGCTCTCTCCATCCTTAGTAGTCTGCTATTTCAGTTTAACTTCACAATGTAATAAGGAAGCAGAGGTGGAAACGCACCACAAACAAGGTGTTATTTCCCTTTATACATTTAAGCTTCATCCCTGCTATGGAATAACAAATCCCCCGCATATAGACCAAACATGCACAGTGACAGAATGAAATAGACAGGCTGCCCTGTGTGTTAGTGACAGATGGTGACCAGCTATATGGGATGTCCCATGAGAGTGACAGTCTATGCTAATTTCACTATTTCCAGTCATAAAATGAACATTATGAATAGGCCAACACCCTTTATGTATGAATTAAATGTTATGTGCAAAATATTGGTTATAGTAGTCCATGAGTTGTTTGGACATTGCAACAAATGCGGTAGGGCTGTGGAAATAAATATCCCCTCACTTACAAAAATTGATTTTCAAAAGTATTTGTAGATTTTAAATTGGGGATAAAGACCACAGTTACTTAGGAATAGAAACAGTAACAAGAAGTACCATCTGGGTACGCAGAGGGTCTCCGTTCAGTGACAGACATACAGTGTATGCCATCCCCCCCGCCGCTGTAATTTCACAGGAAATTATCTGATTGCAGCAGTTGTTGGATGGCTCAAGGCTCTCAACCCATGGGCCTTTTCCAAGTCCCATTGGTTTCCATGATGGGCCTAAATGTACAAGTTGTAAATCTAAATAGCTAAATATCATAAGTCAGTGATGCCCAACCTTTTTCAGCCTGGGGGGCCATATAAATTTGCGACGCGCGGTTCATGGGCCGCGACAAATTTTAAAGTTACAACTGTGACAATATTCTCATTATAAAGACACGACTGCGACAGTAACAGTCTATTGCGACTGCATTTAGCTGGTGAATTCACACTTATATGCACCAATTCGGAATTCAGGCCGCGGGCACTGCGTCTCGGGCCGCATATTGTCTATGGGTTGTACGTTGGGCACCACTGTCATACATTATAGACACAACAGGTGGAAGCACAGATTCAATATATTGTAACTATAAATGCATTTTTCTATTTTTTGGTGTTACTGTTCTTATAAGGACTGGGACTGGGCATTACTGGTATATAATAAATAAAGAAAAACATCTGCAATCCTGTTTTCAATAGCTGACACTGAGAGCTATGTAGTAATAAGTAACACCCAGTCCATTATTTGAATACAATGTTCAAATAATTCTTTTATTCCCTCAAAACAAAATGATGAATTATGTCCAAACATTGATTATTTCTGTGTTTATTTCTGTTTATTTCTCTTTATATTACAATTATACTATAACCTCCATACAGTGCGAAGTTTACACTAGTTTTATCAATGTTTCTTGCCCGTCTCATTTCACAGGGTAAAATAATAGTGAAGGGGATACGCAACGTGAATGTGATTCTTACTATCTTGTAATTACCAGTTTATTATCATAACTTTTCATTATTCTTTTTATAGAATTTCTATATATTATAAATTATTGCATTATTTTCACTTTTTTTTTTTCACCACGGACAAATCAAGGCTCCAAATATTGGATTTGTTGCCATTTAAAAAGATGAAGTCAATCAGAAAAGCAAAATCATTATATACAGTTAAACCTAGGATTTTCCCATTTTCTAGCAATATTTTAATTTCTCTCTATGTCTTAATGATAACAGTATATGTACGTAATGAGAGGCTTATTCTTGAAAGTGCAAATTCAACTGTCAATGAGAATTTGTGTCACTTTGGGTCACTGCCTTCCACTAGACATTCATTTACTATTTCTTATTCACTAACCGTCAGACTCCCAATGTAAAGAACAGCGTCGGACGTGATTTCTTGCGTTGTGTGGCATAGTGAAACAGTAGTAGATGTATAATGATGGAAATTCCACCAGTGAAGTGCAGTGACGTCATCCTCGCCATGTGCCACTAACTGTATATAAGTGAATATTACATCCCTTTCTATGTCT
>WMED01017099.1:0-13105 GCA_019650415.1 Pipa parva | reverse complement strand
TGGTGGAACTTGCACTATTGGTGACTGACTAAATACTTTTTTTCCCCACTGTAGGTGTATCAATTATACGATGGTACTTAGGCATGTGCAATGAGGTTCAGGTACAGCTATTAAACAATGTATCAGGGCTAAATAAATACATTTTGAGGCTTGAAGATAAGTTAAAACCTAGTCCATATTGTGACACTAAGTTTTTCAAAACTACTTTAAAGGACCAATAACACTACAAACAGAAAATTCCTATATGGATAGACAAATGGATAAACATGGTAGTTTTTTCTCATAAAACTTTTACAAATTTCATCTTTAAAGTTGAATTCATGATTAATAGCTTTGTTTCTATTTACTGAATGCAGCCATCTTTTGTCTGTTGGGTATAAAGACACCACCCACTCCAATTGCTTGTAATGGAATGTTAGATAATGAATATTCATGAAGAGTCCCAGAAAGTCAACCAACATGAAAAAAAAATTATTTTTTTTTAAAGAAAACTCATACTTTCTAGAAATCCTTTAGATTTTTTAGAAGCACAGATTAAGCAACTCCCCACAAACGTGCTCTATGACCACTAATACTATGCTTGGAAATTTTGACACAGGCGAAATAAACCCTTAACTTAATCAGCGCTACTAGGTGATCCTATTGCAACAGTGCTTGAGATGAAAAGCCTGTACAGAGACAGAGATGGTACTTTTAGTTCAGTTAGGAAACCCACCATTGGAGATCTAAGATATGGCTCTGGCTTGTTTAAAAATAAAAGACGTGGGGTTGATATTATTCATTTAAGTATGTTTGCCATTTGGTAGATCCTGGATAAAGTCAAGTTGTTGACAGTATTTAATAAGGTTTAGTTAGATTACATATTAAATACATTTGTTATTATTTTACATCAGGAAGTCTCCATCTAGTAGTAGACTTTAAATATCACTGATCACAAGAGCTTATATGATTTGCCATCTATACTATCTATACCCTGCTGCTCCCTTGCCCTTTAAAGAGCCTTTAGTGTCACTGCAGCAGAAATCACATGTAGTAGATCCCTCATAAAATTTGCCCATTGGAGACACAGCTCAAAATGTGCTGGAAATTGCATATTTTATATAGTTTGTGTGTTTTCCTTTGATGGAAAATGTGATCCTATTATACAGTACAATGCTGCATAATATGATGGCACTTTACAGACAAAGGGCAAATTAATTATTAAAATAAATGTAATCTTTTTTGGCTTTCAAAAACGAACAGGGGCCTTTATCCTTTTTATTAGCAGGTTATGCAACCAGTGTACCAGCCTATATAACATGCGTGGATATCATAATTTATTAGTGCCAGCCACTTTACATTATTTAAAGCTGATTAGTTTGTTGTAAGTATATTACTAGTCTATTTATGAGTGGCTGTGCATTCTCGATGTTCCCATCCTGATTTTGTATTGGTTTTGTTTCAGCTGAAATATAATTGCTTTTGCAAAGCTGCTGCACGGCTGGACAGGAACAACATTATTTAGTTTTACCTTTTTTATTCTGCAACATTTTAGTCTAAATAATAATAAGCAGTAAACAGTTATAAGATAACATAATTTAACATTACACAGCCACCCTTTCATTTTAATCATGCAAGTTGCAAACAGTGCTTTAAAAAGTTCTTTTTTTTTCTCTTACCTATCCCACCATTTACTAGAATATATAAAATCTACAACATTAAAATTTTCTTTTTAATAATCTAACACCCCCTAGAGTACCCAGAATCCCCAAATGATTTAAAACATTATGACATATGTGCATTAAATGACCCAGGCTAGGTACATGTAAGGATAATCAATGGACAATCAGTGGTGTGTAATTATAGAATGTAGGTAGAAATGAGTTATTGAGGATTCATAAAGAAACTGCAGTGGCAGAGCTATGGTAATTATTTAAGCAACAAATCTAAGATTAATATTTTTTCCTTTAATAAAACCTTCCTTGAAAAAAAAACCAAAAAAACTGTTTCATTTTTATCTTCTAAAGTGTTTATTTTTTAGTCTTAGCCTCTTTCCTGAGACACCAAAAATACCTGGAACCTGACCACAATGGTCAGTTTTGGCCCCAAAAAATAATACTTTAATGACTTCCTGGGCCCATTAATGGCTAATCATTCTTGTTCTACTGTCAATTATTTATGTTAACCAGTCAGATTCCGGCTAAGCTATTGTATATCACTGGGTGTTCTTCCACATGCAAAACCTGGAATAGGACAGCACCCAATTGACATCTGATGCATCAGCCTGATTCCCCAAACCAGTTCCCCTATTACTCATCCATCAGGTGTTGTACTTCCTCATCCTCCTTCTTAGTTTGCAGTGAAAGGTTCTCAAGGCTTGCTAGCTATGCTTTGCATAAAAGACAAAATCTCTCAGCTCGGCTTTCTTAAGAGAATGGTATGGATAAACAAACAATGTCTTGCACTGTCGGCTGCTAGATATAAATTTGTCTTTTAAAGTGCCCAATTCACTTCCATATTGTGAGTACCTTTCTATCAATAAAGTGTTACATATTTACTAAACTTACTAGACTATCAGTGTTTCTTTATACATTGTTCCATATGGTGAGGTGAAGATTCAATGCACCCTAAGTTATAATCATCAGAAGTTTGTCTGAATGCTATTTACTTAATGTGAGTTCATTACTTTAAGGGGGGGGGGTCTGTCTCACTATATGCACTTTCTACTTTACATATATTTTTCTCACATGGTGGATCCTTTATCTACTTATTTCAGCACCTGCTTTTTTTCTGATATGCATGAGTGGAGTGAAGTGTTTAACGTTATTACGGTAGGAGAGGATTCTTCCACTTTGTTCTTTTTTGCACTTCCATAGATCCTAAAGATTACATCTGACCAGGAGCTCTTCTTTTTTTCTCTGCATTCAGAAAAGGGGTAATAAGGTGGATTACCCTGATTGGTTAAAGCGTAAGTATTTACAGTGCAAGAAGTTACCCGTTGGACTTTTTATGATTTTTGATTACCTTGTTTGCTTTTTATTTTATTTTATTACTTATTTCAGTATATACATTTAAAAAGACAAGTTTTTAGTCTTGCCTTTTGTTCCCATCTGTTGGTTTAGGTCCACTGTGTTTTATCAAGACCAAAGTCATTGCAGCTTTCTACATGGAAATTTTAGAGCACTTCATGCTTCCCTCTACTGACAAGCTTTTTGGAGATGGAATTTTTATTTTCCAGCAGGACTTGGCACCTGTCCACACTTCCAAAAGTACCAATACCTGCTTTATTAACCACAGTATCACTGTGCTTGATTGGCCAGCAAACTCACCAGACCTTAACCCCCATAGAGAATCTATGGGGTATTGTCAAGTGGAAGATGAGAGACACCAGACCCAACAATGCAGACAAGCTGAAGGCTGCTATCAAAGCAATCTGGGCTTCCCTAATACTCCTGCAATGCCACGCCGCATTAATGCAGTCATTCATGGAAAAGGAGCCCCGACCAAATATTGAGTGTATTTACTATACATACTTTTAATTTGGCCAACATTTCTGTGTTCCAAAATTTTTCTACAGTTGGTTTTATATAATGTTCTAATTTTCTGAGATAATGACTTTTGGGTTTTCCTTGGCTGTAAACCATATTCATCAAGATTAACATAAACACTTGAAATATTCACTCTGTTCGTAATGACGCTATACAATATATGAGTTTCACTTTTTGAATTGAATTACTGAAAAAAAACAACAACTTTTGGCTGATATACTAATTTATTGAGATGCACCTGTAAGTACCAGCTTTTTATGTGGCACAGAATCAAATTCTTTGGAAAAATCAAGGTATATAAAATCCAGTGACTCCCACAGCTCCAGTCTATAATGCACTTCCTCATAATTAGATTTGTTTTGGCAGGATCGATCTCTCATAAACCAATACTGATATGGAGTTATATATTTCTTTGAACTGAGATACTCCAGGATTGCATATCTTAGAAAGCCTTCAAATATTTTACCCCCCATAGAAGTTAGAATTACAGGACGATCGCTTTTAGTTCTATAGACCCATGGAATAGTCCCTGTCATAATAAAGTTCATAAATATTAAAAAAAAAAAAAAAAAAAAGGTCTGTCTATGACTGTACTTAATTCCCTTAAGAACCTAGGCTGTATATTGTCTGGATTTTAATCATGTTAAGATGATGGAGTACTTCATCCTGGGTTAAACAGGTAACATTTAAGGGAGCATTTACTTTATTTCTCTTCATTTCACCTGACATTTAATTTTCCTCTGAGAACACATTATAGAAAAATGTATTTAATAATTTTGCTTTCCCCTCATCTCCTTCCACAATAACCCCTTTGTTATTTTTTAAGGGACCAACACTTTCTGTTTTAATCTTTTTATTACTTATGTAATTAAAGAACAGTTTTGGGTTTGTTTTATTGGTCAATAAGTCTTTCTGTCTCTTACTTAGTTGCTTTAATTTTTTTTAGCATAATTTATTTTGAACTCTTTAACTTTGTAGTGCTTCCATACTGCCTTCCTGTGAATGCTTTCTTTTTGGCAATTTATAGCCCCCATTACATTTTTATTCATCCACATAGGATTTATTTTATTTCTTGTGCTTTTGTTCACATATGATATGTACTTCTCAAAATGAGTTGTCAAGATTTTTTTTTTAAATATCCCATTTACTGCCTGTATTCTTATTATTGAATACATTGTCTCATTCAATGATAGTAAGGGCATATCTAAGCTGACTGAATTTAGCCTTTCTAGTTAAGTTAAACGTTTTAGTGGCCCCATGAAAGTAAGTCCTATTAAAGGTCAACTCGAAATCTATGTTATTATGTTTACTATTTCAGTCCTTTTTCTAATCTTATTGCTTTATTCCCTAAAATCATTTCTGAGGACCTTCCACCTACCTCTGACTTCGTCATTTGTTCCTATGTGCACCCTGACTGCTGGGTCCTCACCAGTCCCTCCCAATAATCTGTCACAACGATCCGTAATGTGACTCAAGCACCAGGAAGGCAACATACTGTCAAACCCCAATCACGAACTTTGTGACAGATTGCACTTTCCTTCTAGAAATTGAATCCCCCACTACCAGCACCTGTTTTGCTTGCCCTGATTTCCTGCCCTCTTCCTTACTGGAGCAGTTACTCACTTACATAACTCTTTGCACTGATTTTGATTAAAACAGATTGGAAATTGCAAACAATACATATCACTGCATGCTCACAGCTTATTTTACAGAAGCAATGCCCAACTATGTACATCAGTGCTCTTCATTTTTCCTGGATGGATAAAAACTTGTATTTGCATTTAAGCTTGACTATATGGATATAATCAATCCTATGGCATTTACCAGGTGGCAGGAGTTTCTTCCTACAGAATAATCTACATTGCATGTACTAAATACTTTTCTGTAATTGACTCAAATGCTAATAGAATGCATAATTCTGTAAAATGACTTTTTTTTACATATTATTTATGTTAATGTATCTCCCCTTCAGCTTCTTTGATTAGACTAATTGCAACCTCTTGTATATTCAACCTGCATATTAACATATGAATGTCATTCATTGGCAACACATGCTTAAACCCCTCATGGATAACAGAACAGAAATTTGTCACATGAAATTTGTAAGAAGTTAAATTTTCAGTATGAAAAATAAACCAACACAGCCTCCCTTTGTCAGGCCACCCTAATGAAGGGAGGCTGTCCCCCCCGAAAACATTGTTTTTCACCACTACTAAATATCCACCCAAACCAATGAAAATGTTAAGCACAAATTGCCTACACAAGAATAAGCATGTACATTGTTTCAGATGATGATAATAATATAATAACTTATTTTTATGGTAATCTAAATGCGTGGAAAAATAGAATGAAGCAAATCCAAAAGATTTCCTACTCTGTGAAGTAACTGTAGGGATAGCTTCCTATTTACTCAATAAATCATAACTGATGTACAGTGGGTCTTAATCTGAAAATGTGAAGGACATTCATTAATTATGCTGCCATCAGTTGTGTGTATTTACAGCATGACCTCTGGCATTTGGAGATAAGAGAAGCTTGTTCTAAACACCATTAATGTAATATGAAAACAACTGCTAACTATGATTTATTTGAAATAATGACTGAAAAAAAATAGCTCCTATTTCTTTCTCTACAATCTAATAACGCACTGGGGTAAACTGTTCATTGCTCCACAAACTCAGTATAATGTTTATGAGAAATCTTTGGATATGGGCATTTGTAATACGATCCCCTTGCCATCCTTTTAATGCTGTTACTTTGCCAAGAGTTTGTGAAAACCAAGTGTTTGGACAATAAAATGTATTTGCATACTGATACAAATAGGATTTGTTGAATTGCTCCATAGATGCTGTATTTTGATCTACATATTCTCATCCTGCTTAAAATCCATCCTTCTGGATTCTACTCAGATATGGTGTGATTTCTGTAAGGGTTCCCTAGTAAAGGTGAATAGGTATAAAGGACTTTATACATACTAATCCAGTTTAGGTATGGTCAAAAATGGGCGAAATTTATTAAACTTGGAAAAACCGTTTGCGCTTTTTCGAGTTTAATAACTCGGGAGAAGGCTTTGAAGTTTCTTGCTGTAAGTATCGCGAGATTTGCCTCGTGCGATACTTGCTGTGAAAAACTTTTTTTTAGTAAATATATCCATGGAAAGGGTAGCCATACTGTATAGCTTTTCATGGATATATTCAATAAAAAAAAAGTTTGAAACGCGAGAAACTTCAAAGCCTTCTCCCGATTAAACTCAGAAAAGCCAAAACGGCTTCTCTGGGTTTAATACATTTCACCCCATATGGTGTTTCTGTACTGTTGTTAACTGATACATCTGATACAATTGTTACAGCATTAGATTGCCGATATATCCTTTTATCCACAAATTACATACTCTTACGTATTCTTTCCCTCTCAAAACATGTAATGATTTTAGTTTTGTTTATTGTTATACACGTCACAGTTTATTTTGTTTGCATATTCATAAAGGATTTAATTGAGACAAAGAAGTCCTCTTAGCAAAAACTCCAACTCTTTATTTTAGTGTACATTTTAAGAACTGCAGCTTGAGTAAATTGAAGCTGGGATGGGAACTGATACCACAGACACATTACTTTCATCAGCTTTTTTAAAGCCTAAAGTGTTTCCAGAAGATAACAGAAATCTAAGGCTATGATAACAGTCAGCATATTAGGGTTTTGTTTTTGAGAAACTAGATATTTGTAGTCATATTTTATTTTCCTGGTAAAATACTCCTTTAAGGTTATTTCTTTCTGACAGATTTGGGAATGCCATCTCTGTAAGTGCTATATGATAGATGGGTACTAGGATGCCTTTTATTTTTGCCCAGACTCCATGTGGCTTGGAATATGAAACAATCAGCTTAAATTTGGCTTAGGATAAAATTATTGGCAAATCAGAGAGATGGACTTTTTGGTTTTGTGCTTAGGCAAACCATACCCATATCTTTATCATTCAGCTGGCCAGGGGCTTTCACTTCTGTAATCATAAGTTTAATATTTTCTTCCTCCTTTGAAATGCTGTATTGACTATACATTATAATGACCACCAAGTATGCTTTTAATAAGGGTTAATTCTAATATTCCTGTTATATAAACTTTTTGCTGCTCAAATTATTGTATCAAGGCCACACAAGGCTTTGTAAATTTATTTTACTTCACATTCTTTCACATCCAAGTTATTATCTACCCAAATTGCTATCATTAAAGCAAGTACATCATCATGGATGGTGTGAGAAACAGAACACGGTAGAGCAAGGCCAAGGTTTTGGCAGAGCCTTTCAGGCATTCTGGGCATCTGGCCAATGCTTGGAGTAGTCAGTCAGTCAGGCTGATGTAGAAATCATCTGGTCAGCCAATTCTCATGGGAAATAAGTTCATGAGAAAGCTCTAGAAAGAAAAAAAGGTGAAGGCACATGGTTTCAGGCAGAAGCTCACTCGAGGCTGGTCGCACCATGTGAAAAGGATTTTTCTCCTGGAGGTGAACTCCTAATCTGATTGCTACAGGCTTTCACAGTGAAAAGTTGTTTGACTTGGAGTAGCTTTAACACCTTCAGTGAAGTATTTTCTTGTTGACTTCATTTTGCTTAAATTGCTTTATTTTGCTTAATATTACTCAAGCATATAACCAGAGCTGTAACCAGTGTATGTATCAACTACATATACTAATGGTTATAGTGTGTTTTATATTTAGTCTTGAAGTATAACTAAGAATTTATTAATCATTTATATGAACTATTATCCATAATTAAGAGTATATTATAACAGTTTGAACAGTTCTGCATCCAATGTCTTGCTTATTTTGTGATTTATTGGTTTATTGCTGGTTATGGAGGACAAATGCCCAAATCCACACAAACTTCCTCCTCTTCCTTCAAATTCTACTTCCTCCTCCATTTCTTCACTCAACAAGTAGGAGAAACATCATATTTTTACTAATCTTGCTTTTTGTTTACCGACACATAAATGTTTGTTCAGATGGTTGGCAACCCTGCTGCTAGCATCCAAAGAAATGTTATAATTGATCATATACGGTAAATATAATAATTATATGTAATAACGTCATATTTTTTCCTAAAATCCATAGTCATGAATGGACTTTGTGCACATTCTGTGAATGTGTTGCTATTTATTGCTGAAAGAAAGACTGACATAACGGGAGAAAACTTCTACCTACTCTTGTTTGGCAGGATATTAAACAAAAAGAAAAATGGATGAGCCAGTTTGTTGCATGACACAAATGAAACAATTATCATTACTTTAAGAATTCATTTTATTTTTACGCTAACATCATGGTAAATTTTGAAATGGCGCCTTTTTTTCCCTTTGGTTTTAATCAGGTCAATGATCTTCCTCCATCGGTGATTTTAAATGAGCACAAATCAACGAGACTTTCTACTTTTCCTATATAAATTGCTGAAATATCATTTTTATTAAGCTTTTTCCTGACTTCAGCATCCCGGTGCAATTTAACAGTTAATACAAGACACTGCAATATTTTACAAGAGAAGTGCTTTGGTAGCGATACTGCAGGTTTGCAAACGAAACTAAATACCATCAATAAGGCTTTAAATAGTTTTTAATGTTTGTGGCCCTTTAATTTTTTTTTTCTGCACAGAGCATATTAAAAATAGGGCTTCAGCATTTGCTGACAACATATAATTATGCAAAGTAATAAAGTAAGAGCAGAATAGTTTATATCTACTGAGGGATTTGGATGAAATGGGCAAGCAATTTGTAGAAGAGTTCAGAAAAGGTAAATGTAAGGTTGTTTATTTTTGAAGCAAGAACAACAGGTCTTGAACTTGAAGAGAATTTCTAAAAGAAACTAAGCAACAAAGCACGAACAGATTATGGAGACAAAAGCCTGTGTTAATGGGTATGGTGAACTCTTAATTCATTTGTCATTTTAATAATAACACAACATAGCAAATATAACTTACATACACCTAACAAGTAATACTTGGTACATTTGGTTCGGTTAACGCATTATGGTACAAACCATACAAACCCACAACTAGACAGTACGCATGCATTTTGCAGATTGTTTATTTGTATGAAATGTGTTGTCTAGATAGATATTGATTTGTCAATTCTACATATGTATGTACATTAAGAATAGGTAATATTACTACAAAGACTAAGTAAGTAAAGTAAAGTGCCAGGATCATAATATAATATAATAAATAAAGTACTGTAGAGTGAAAGTGTGTACCAGTGCTGATGAAGCAGTCAATTTTAGAGCAATTTGTATCAATGAGGAGCTAAAATGACAGCACCAATCTAGTAGAACCAACGAGACAGTACTTCAGTAAGGGGGAAGTGAAACAGGGAGGCTAATTAAGTGAATGAGTGGCTTCTTGAGTTACAGGGTCACAAGAGAGTAACAATAAAAGGTGAGGTGGCTAAGTGGTGAGTGTAGGGGAAAGATGAGGGTGGGGGGGCAGAGTAGGGAGAGAGTTCAGAGTTGTTACAGCCTGGTGGATGAAGCTTGTCTTCAGTCTGTTGGTCCTAGCCATAAGATAGATAGACAGAAAGACAGACAGACATTTGTCAATTAAACATATGTACATAAGGACATACAAGGATTGAAATTGTGTTACTCATCTTTCCAGTCTCCAGCATAAATGACAGTTGAAAAGGCAGTGATTTACAAATCAAGTAATCAAAGTAAAGTGCAATGGAGTGCATGATATAAATAAAAAAATGAAATAAGTAAAGAAAAATGAAAGTGCATAATATACCAGTTCAATGAGGTAGCCAAATGGAGCAAATAGCAATAAAAACTGGGGGGAGGGGGGTGGCACATATAGGTGAGTAAGTCAAAGTTAAGTCAATCAAGTGCTTGCTGAAAATTACAATTACCGGGGGAGAGTGGGGGGAGAGATAAGGCAGGGGGGGCAGAGCAGGGAGAGTGTTCAGAGATCTTACAGCCTGGTGGATGAAGCTGTTTTTCAGTCTACTAGTCCTAGCCATTAAACTGCGCATTCTCCTCCCTGAGGAAAGCAGGTTGAAGAATCTATGAAGTGGATGGGTGGGATCACATGCCAAACAAAGGGCTTTCTGGAGGTGACGAGAGTTATACAATATACATTGTTATACATATAAGGCTACGCATTCTTCTCCCTGAAGGTAGCAGGTTAAAGAAGCTGTGAAGAGGATGGGTGAGATCACCTGCCAAACAGAGAGCTTTCCGTAGGAGGTGGGAGTTGTATAAGTCCTGGAGGCAGGGAAGAGAGAAACCTATGATTTTCTCAGATGATCTTACAATACCCTGAAGAATTTTTCAATCAGATGCTGTGCAGGCCATGTCTGCCAAAATAACACAAAATATTTCAGATCCCAACTCCTTTGCTACTGTAGAGAGATAGTTAGGTTCAGTACATGTTGTGAACTAAGTTGATGCATTATGCAAGAAGGGCAAACTTGCTGTCACCCAAAAGAAGGAGAATAATTAAACATTTGAGGATAAGCAGAGAACAGTCAGGATATTTATCAGTTGAATAGTAATTATTGATATATATCAATATTGAATTTCTACTAAAGATGGTGAAAATATTGATATTGCCAATTCTGGCATTTATTAAGCCCCTTGTAACAAATTTTGACACCAAAAAAATATTTGACAGATCTCAGGGTGGTGAAAATCTATTATTCTCTATGAGAGATAGTTGTGCAATTTTTTTTAAGTCTCAGTTTTTTTGTGCCAAAAAGTGTCATCAATATCAAAAATAGTTGAAATCAACAAGGCGCTCCATCGAAAGCAATGTAAAATGTGGTGGATTTAACTCTGTGACAATTATTGATATCAATCTTCATAAATTTGTTGCAGCTGAAAAAAAATTTTACAAAATATCATTGAAAATGCATCAAAAAGCAGAAACTAATAGTTATTCACTAAGGTGCGAACTCGACTCGAATTCTCAAACAGTGAATTCCCATAGAAAATCTGCAACTATTTCCCCATTGTAAAGTCATGACAATTTTTTAAAGTTAAGACAATTTTCCCATAATGAAGTCACGACTGCGACAATATTCTCATTATAAAGATGTGACTGCGACAGTAGCAAACTATTATGATTGTCTTAATCTGGCAAATTCGCACCTATACGCAACAATTTGGATTTTAGTGAATAACCCCCTAAAATTGAATAACTTGCGAATAGGTCGAAAAGATAAATATCCCCGTCAATGTTTGAATCCACTTGATTTTGTAACCTGAATTTGGAATATTATAGAAATGATATTATATAAAATATACAGTAATCTGCCTATACTTAATAAGAAGAACGGGTAAAAATAGCAACATTTCACATTAATAGATTTCTGAATTCTTCTAGACACTGGAATGTAACATTCATGACTAGGTTAACCTCAAACTTGTGTTAATGTAGAAATAAAATTTCCAACTTCTCGCTTTACAGGATTTGGTTTAGTTTTAATTTTTTTCTTTTCACAGCCCATTAATTTCTACTTTTGATACAAATAGCAGCAGCAATAGATATTATCTCAGCTACTTGGTTAACTGATCAGTACACAATCTTTTCTCAGAAATGTATTTTAAAATGACAATATCTACTGACTTGTGCTACTGACTCATTCTTGACAACATGCTCTCCCAGTATTTGATCAGTGAACCTGTCCTGTGTTGTACAGTGATGATCCTTGAGTGTATCATTTTCTGCCATTTCTTGATACTTTTACTACAGAGCGTGCTACCTGATGCTGCATAACTTCCAGAGTGGTTTTAAAAAAAGGATTTAGGAAAGTCTTTTGTTTCTGAAAGATTCCCCTTAATTTAATTAAGCCTACCAAAGAATGAACACATAAGAAACTTTGGTTTGTTAGCTTAGTGTAAAAATAGAAGTCATATTAATGAAGGGTACTCTGCTTCAAAGGGAATATGCAACTCATCCTAGTATCAGCAGGTTGCACTTGGTTTATTGCTGTAGCAGATGCTCTCCAGATTAAGAAATGGGACTCTATAATAATCTGCACTAATGAAGCACTTGTGGGAGTTAAAGGCCTAGAACAGACAATGAATATCATCCTGTTTGCTGAGCAACCACCACTCAAACAGTGCTACTCATGATATCAATTTATTTAACCATTTCCCTCTTATCTGACAATCTGACAAACAAACAAGTTAAAGGAACCCTTAAGCTAAATGATATGTCTCTTCTTTGTGAAAGTATATATTTTTGGGGCAAACTTATCAAAGAAGATACTGTTTGTAGATTCATGGATTTGCCACAAATAGACATACCATGCACTTTACATATTAAGCAAAGATCATTGTTCTCTGTGGTGCGGAGAATTATTGCACAGTTCACAGCATTAAGCCAGCCATGTATTTATGTACCATTGTGTCTAATTACCACACAATTTCCTGGAAATAAGTAAATTCTTTATTTGTAGAGATGTGATGACTCACAAAAGTGTACCAGTGTGGACAAGCAGATTTAGGGGGGAATTCACGATAGTCCGAAGTGAGGTGCGGAGTGTTCCCCTCACTTCAGACTGACTGATCTGCGCTCGCTGATGTCCTGCACGCGGACATCA
>WMED01017098.1:0-13105 GCA_019650415.1 Pipa parva | reverse complement strand
TAGGCAATAACCCAGTGTTTAAAAGAAAACCTAAAGTAAAAAAATAAAAAAGAACAGTTAAAATATTTACCTTATATAAAGCCGATTGATTACAGTCACAGCATGAGCTGTGCTGTAATTAGCCAGCAGCCGATGCTTCCCATGATGCCTCCTTCACAGCATTGCCTGACACAGAAGCCAGTGCTCCTTCTTCTTGATTCAGTGGGCTCATACATCATCACACTCATTGTGGGGAGCGTTCTCATTGGCCCCTGCAATGAATGTGATGATGTTTAAGCCATTTTTCACCCGAGGTGAAACAAGGTGGGAGGAGCTTCGTGATGGCTTCTCAGTGAGCCAACGCTGTGAAGAAAGGATCAGCTGCCGGCTAAATACAGCACAGCTCATGCCGTGACTGTAATCAATCGGCTCTGTATAAGATAAGTATTTTAACAGTCCTTTTTTATTTTTTTTTGCTTTAGTTCTCCTTTAAGAGCAGCAACGAAATACCCACAAATGGTCCAATGGAAAATAAAACAGTACGCAACACTGCAGTGAAAGGTGCCAAGTAAAACTGTGGAATAGTATATAGCTCTGTGCTAACCTCAGGAGACAGATTTGTGAGGACCATTAGAATGTCAGTCTTTTCTATGCTATAGGCCCCAGAAATTGTAAATTCAGGAACAGGTCTACCTTTCAGATTCAAATTCTCCTTGCTCTTCTCGGCTGACAGTACATCTTGTTAATCTTCTCTGCCTGATGTCTGGTGTAGGATTCCAGAAGGTCTCAGACACATCTGTCTTCTTGTCATGTATGTAAACTTCACTATCCTAAAAAGTGACAAAACTCAAATTAGCTCAGGGGTCTCCAAATGTGGTGGCATTTTAAAAAGAATTACAATTGAAAGGCAGCGCTATCACATTTTCTGAAGAGTGATTCTGATACAAAAAATAAATGCTTAATATACATAATATTACATTAATTTTTAGTAGGATTAATGGCTTTTACTGGTGTGGGGATTATCCTTTAAACCCAAAATCAACATTGAATTTTTCTTACCCTAAATATGTTACTGAAACCATACATTTGCTAATTTTCTTACATCCTGTTGTACTGTACTTTATTGTAAATGCTTCACATTTTAAAATCATTTCTTTACTTAATAAAAAAAAACACTTACCCAGTGCCCTTCCAATGTTGCTAGCACTTCTTTGCCCAGCTTGATCTTCCCTGATATTTGATTAACACTGTCATCATTTCCTAAAAATGGCTGTAGAACAAACCCATTACTACATACAGCACCACATTGCTACATACAGCAGCACATTGCTACATACAGCAGCACATTGCTACATACAGCTGCACATTGCTACACACAGCTGCACATTGCTACACACAGCTGCACATTGCTACACACAGCTGCACATTGCTACATACAGCTGCACATTGCTACATACAGCTGCACATTGCTTCATAAACCTACTGGAGATTATCTGAAAAATGCACCTTGTAAAACATAAGTGACAATCTTAAGGATGTACACTTGTTAAACATTTACTTTTAGTGCAGTCGAAAATAATGCACTTTATGTAAATGGGGGAATCTCACAGGCCTTTTGTAGGTGGTTTATGTGTTTAGCCACACATGGCTACCTGTGGCTAAATGCATAACTGGCATCCCCGAAAGCCCAAGTACATTGAAATGCATTTTTGAATAAAATATACTATCTAGATGTGGATTTAAATTTAATTTGAAGTATAAATTAAGCAAATATAAAACCATGTAGGGCATTCATTTTTGTTTAGCATTTCTGCCCTTTTAAGGGTAAAGCAATTTGTAAAATAACATGAGTAAGATAATGTACTTATTACTGTGATAATAAATCATTTAAAATCATCTCGTGTGTTACTGAGATCTGGTCATTTGTCTAACTTGTCACTTCCGATAAATGGATGAAGGCAGCACTGACTGTTAACAAGAAATAAAAACCTATATTGTTTTTCAACAAAACACGAAAAAAACTACATCTATTTAAAAAATAGATAACATGCAACGGCATACCTTTAATTTAAATTCAAGAATGGCACTATAACTAGTTTTCTCACACGCAATGGTGACATTTCCTCCCAGCTCAAGAGTCATTGTGCCATAAAGAATGCCTAAATATATATATAAATAAAAAATACGCAAACATCAATTTTGTATTTAATCCAGAGAAATAGGCTATGTGTGCAGTTTATAGTATAAACTGAAAAATCTACCTTTACAATGTGCATATGGCATCGTCATCATGTAATCCTCTCCTCTGTTAAGAAAAGTTAATCTTCCTTCTCCTTCCAAAAGCGCAGATAGGGAATTCCCTGTATGCCAATGATCAGCAATGTATATATTAAATGTAAAATGACAGACCATTTTAGCCGTTATGTTGAACTATAGACAGTGATGCTAGAGTATTAGATACAGTGAGGTCCATAAATATTTGGGCAGAGACAACATTTTTCTAATTTTGGTTCTGTACATTTAACACAATGAATTTTGAACAAAACAATTCAGTTGAAGTTCAAACTTTCAGCTTTAATTCAGTGGGTTGAACAAAATGATTGCATAAAAATGTAAGGAACTATAGCATGTTTTAAACACAATTCCTTCATGTCAGGGGCTCAATTGTAATTGAACAAATTATATTATTGTAAATAAAATGTTAATTTCTAATACTTGGTTGAAAACGCTTTGTTGGCAATGGCTGCTTGAAATCTTGAACTCATGGACATCACCAGACACTGGGTTTCCTCCTTTTAAATGCTCTGCCAGTCCTTTACTGCAGTGCTTTTCAGTTGCTGTTTGTTTGTGGAACTTTCTGTCTTAAATTTAGTCTTTAACAAGTGAAATTCATGCTCAATTGGGTTGAGATCAGGTGACTGACTTGGCCATTCACAAATATTCCATTTATTTGCTTTAAAAAACTCCTGGGTTGCTTTGGCTTTATGTTTTGGGTCATTGTCCATCTGTATTATGAAAGCCAGACCAATCAGTTTGGCTACTTTTGGCTGGATTTGAGCACAAAGTATGTTTCTGAATACCTCAGGATTCACCCGGCTACTTCTGTCCTGTGTCACATCATCAATAAACACTAGTGACCCAGTGCCACTGGTAGCCATGCATGCCCAAAGCCAACATACTGCTTCCACCGTGTTTTACAGATGATGTGGTATGCTTTGGATCATGAGCAGTACAATGCCTCCACCATACTTTTTTCTTTCCATCATTCTGGTAGAGGTTGATCTTGGGTTCATCTGTCCAAAGAATGTTCTTCCAGAACTGCACTGGCTTTTTTATATGTTTTTTTAGCAAAGTCCAGTCTAGCCTTTTTATTCTTGAGGCTTACGAGTGGTTTGCACCGTGCATTGAACCCTCTGTATTTACTTTCATGCAGTCCACTCTTTATGGTAGATTTAGATATTTACAGTATACGACTACATCATGAAGAGTGTTGTTTACTTGGTTTACTGTTGTGAAGGGGTTTCTCTTCACCATGGAAATTATTCTGAGATCATCCACCACTGTTGTCTTCTGTGGGTGTCCAGGTCTTTTTGGACTGATGAGCTCACCAGTGCTTTCTTTCTCAGGATGTACCAAACTGTAGATTTTGCCACTCATAATATTGTAGCAATTTCTCCGATGGGTTTTTCACAATTTTCGCAGCTTAAGGATGGCTTGTTTCACCTGCATGGAGAGCTCTTTTGATCACATGTTCTCTTCACAACAATATTTTCCAAATGCAAGCATGACACCTCAAATCAACTCCAGGCCTTTTAGCTGCTTAATTGAGAATGACATAATGAAGGAATTGCCCACACTTACCCATGAAACAGCCTTTGAGTCTATTGTCCAATTGCTTTTGGTTCCTTTTAAATCAGGGTGGCACATGTTAAGGAGCCGAAAATCCTAAATCCTTCATCCAATTTTAATGTGGATACTCTCAAATGAAAGCTGAAAGTTTCAACTTTATTTCCATGTCCATTATATAACTATAACTTAAATATGTTTCAGAAAACAGGTCAATAAAAAATTGTGTCAGTATCCAAATATATATGGACCTAACTGTATAACAAATTACACTATTACTCACACTTGCGTGGGCATTAAAACAATGTACTGTATATGGTTTAGAACAGGGGTGGGCAAACTATGGCTCACAGACATCTTTGGTCCAGCCATTCTGCCAACGCCAGGTTGGCAGAATGACAGGACCATGCCGTGGGGTAGGCAGCCATGCTCGCCCTCTTCCTCCCTGAACCTACTTCTTCCACATCCGGGCACCTTAGTACTACAGCGTTCCTCGCACAGGAAGTTGAAAACTTTTACCTTCCTGTGAGAGAAGAACGCTGTAGCGCTAAGGCTAAGCGGTAGATCAGACGGAGCCGGGACAGGGAAGAGGCAGGGACAGGGAGAAGGAGGGGGGCAAGCACCAAGATAGCAACCCCCCCCCCCCCCTTTCTTCAGAGGGTAGACAGTATGAAGGAGGAGGCAGCACAGTGGGGGAGGGGAGTGTTGTGGGGGCAGTTTGGCCTTCTAAAGCCATTCCTATTTCTCATATGGCCCCATGGGAAAATTAATTGCTCACCCCTGGTTTAGAACAACTAATATGCATTGAAAACAAAAAAGATTGGACGGTATTATGCTTTCCTGGGTAGGAAATTATTTTTTTTTTCAGCAACACAGCAGTGATGTCTTGATTCATGACAGAGCAACAGGCTATATTAATAACAGAAACATATAGGCCCATAGTCTGCTGCTGGGTATAAGGCTACAATGTTTTCATCAGTGCAGGTCAGTAAAGTTCCACATTGAGAAATCTATTTTTACTAAATAAAAATCAGTGGGTAAAACTCAATCATAACATCTTGCCTGAAGCCTGTAATCTCCATGCTTGACAATAAAACCCAAGAATTTCCCAAAGCTGCCACAACTCTGAATGAGAATTTCCTCTCACTAATTAGATCAATTTTAAATAACCTTTCAACTTACCATAAAACTTGGACTTTGCCAGAATGCTTCCACTAAGGCAGAACCCATCTTTTCGGTTACTGACATAGAAAGCAGACACTGGGGGGTGGTGTGATACCTTTGGAAGAAATATGCACTCTTTATTTATTCGTTTAATGTTTTGTCATTAGACAGCATTCTACTGGTTTTGTTCCATATTCTGTAACTTGAAAAGGATCCAATCACGGAGCAGAAGGTGTTTTGCTTAAGTACACAAATCAGCAGCACCAAAGAACAGGAGATTGCTTACTTGTGGGGCATTTATAAAGCTTTCCATTCATTTTTATAGGATTGAAAACAAACTTTCAATGTAAAAAAAAAAAAGTGCATCAAAAATACGGATATGAATACAAGTAAAGGTAAAGTAACTAACTGGTTATTATATAATTTAATATTGCCTGTTTATAGCTGGGTATTACTTTCAGTGATCTAGATTATAGTTTATAGTTTATATGTATTGCACCTATTTTTCTTGAAAGGATTTTTCACAATACGGATTCTAATTATTGACTCTGAATATGGACTCTACATTAAGGACTTTAACCATAAAAATGGACTTTCTATAAAAATTTCACTTTACACGTCTTATTTTCAAACCTTCAATATTTTTGTAACACATAGTACCTTTTAAAAAAATATTACTTGACTTTTAATCTGCAGATTTATAGGTGGTAGATCACATGTATGTTGCCTTAATGGACAGGATAGGAGTTATTATTTTTATCACCCTATATTACACAATATTATTACCTTGATGAAGTGTGGTTGTACCCCCCCCCCACTCCAAAACGTTACTCCTGTACCTTGCACTGACAGTCTATTAAAAACCACACTCAATGAAATAGAATTTGTGTCCACTCCTACATATCCCTAAAGGCACGTATAAAGCAGCTTGTCACTGCAGTAACAAAATGCACTGTGTGTGACATGACATTACTCTAAGGGTACAAGGATCATACCTGCTCAGCAATATAGTAGGTCTTGCTATTTGTTCTGGGATGAATCCATACACAACGAAATGTTTCTCCAAGAATAGGGTTATATGGTTTTTTAAGACCCTGTAGTTAAAATTAAGAATAAAAAAAAAAAACAAAACAAAAAACTATAATTATAAACCTACACAAAGATAAAAATATTAATATAGCAAGTAATTCGCTAGCAACAGAGATACAAACATGCACAGGGAGGATTCCAACTGCTGTAATTCAATAAAAAGGGAATAAAGTGAAACACCTTAATATATTATAGGAAGAAAGATAGGAAAATAAAAACCTTTGGCTTCTTGTAAAATCCTGAGAGATACCACTTCACAACTTTTTTCATCCGACTGTAAGGGTTTTCTTCTAAGGCAGCTCTGAAAATAAGAACATTTTCTATGATGTGCATAGAATTACTAAGAATCATTATATATAAATGAACTACAGAATAACTGATAGGTTTGCTGTGTACTGCGGACAATACATTTCAAAGAAAGGAACGTATGATGTGACATTTTCTTTTTCCGCACATTAAAAGAACAGTAACTCCAAAAAATAAAAATATCTCAAATACATTTATAGGTGCTATGTATTCAATCGGTGTTAACAAAAATCTAAATTGTGTCTATAAAGTACAATAATTTAACTTTAAAAATTGGGCTTTAGGGCACACTTGCTGAGTATGTATTCTCTAAAACACCATAGGTGATGTCTGTTTAACAACATGGCTTCTATCAGTAAAGAAAAAAATAATAAAATACATTTCATAATTTGACTTCAAAGATAACAATTTTACAAGTGCTGTATTTAACTGCCATGCCAATCTTAATGGGAATTTTTATTTTTTCGGCGTTACTGTTAAGTAAAAGTAGGTTGCCAGGCCTACATGGCCACATACATGGCCTACAGCTCATGTGACCAACGAAAAACAATGCAGCAACATCTGTCTAAGGTCATGTTCACACACTGGCGTAAATAAACCAGCGCATTTTAGAAAAACGCCGGCAAATTCAGGACGCACTTTTCTACTGTACTTACCCAACACAGTGCGAATGCTCCCTCGGCATTTGTGACTCCTCCTTTCTTCTATTTGTGTCACATGCACCCACAAATTGCATTCGTGACAGCAAGCATTCGCACGTTTAGTGCTATAGTGTAGGTAATAGGGATTCGTAGCGCGCTAGCATATTTACACCAAAGTTAACCTGGTCTAAGGCATTTTCAAAATAGCATTCTGGGTTAATTTTTTTTTTTTAATTACACAAACATGTACATATGCTCTGCATTCAATTAGAGCAGCATTGAACAATGAAAAATGTTGTCTTTGGGTTCCCTATACACATTTAATTGAAAACAGACCGTCTTTCTTTAACGAGGAATTGCTGTAAAGTCTGGTGTTTGCTTCTTCTATCTCACAAATCCTAAACAAAATGGTTGTGTCGATCTATAGACAGTACGCACAACGTATAATTTGCTGGAAAACTAATAGCTCGCTTATTGATCAGTAAATGTTACAGCATAGTAACAATCTAGTCATGTTAAAATTCTTCCTGGGTTAAGATTTAGCAAGATAAATGCATTTACAAGGTTAATTAGCATGAAAAACACGAATAAAAAGAATATATTAGAAAAATGCTGTTTTGAGATAAATAAAATATCAATAAAACTGTATAAATAACTCTTGAATCCCAAAGAAAAAGGAATTGAGCCAGATATAAATTGGCACCCAAAGTCTTTATAAGTGGATAAGAATAAGAAACAGTGCAACAAACAAATGATCAAAGTGATTACAAAAACAAAAATGAAAGCCATTATAAAAGTCAAGTTCCCGTTTAAGATAAAATATGGAAAAAAATAAAAATAAAATCTGGTTCTCTTATTCATTATAAATAAATGAACATTCAGAAAACCATATAGTTCTCCATATTAGGCAGGCAGCTCCTTGAGTGACAAAGAAAAAAAGGGAGGTTCAGGCAAGTCCACTTTCCACAACCCTATACAACAACCAATTGTATATCCAAATCTATAAGAGACAAAAAACAAAATGTTTTCACCCAAGGAAAAAAATAAAAGACCATAAACCAGTGCTCGGAAATATTGTAGCTAAATGTCACCACGTGAGACACCCCTTAGCTGGGTACTCACCGGATGAATTATGTAATCACACTTAATGAATAAATCCAAGAAAATCTTCGTATGCTTCAATCAAGGTACACTTAGTGAAGCCCATAGAGTCTCAACAAATCCAATAGTGAATGTCAAAATTGATAGTGAAAAAAAAAAAGGGAAATAAAATCATAGTATAAACTTAACAAAAAAAAACTTCATCCAGTAAACGTAAGGTATTATAATCACAAACAAATAGACAAAGGATGCATGTGTAAAGTAGTCATGTGTAAAGTAGTCACGCTCACACAATATGTTTCTCCAGATGTATGACCCAGCTTCCTCGAGATACAAGTACAAGTATTATATCAATAACACTTTGTTCCATGGTATCTCCCGTTATAACAAGCATGATTATGCATCAGAAGAAACACAGGTAGGGGTAAATTAATTAAACTACGATAAGCGCAACAAAGTACATTATTGGCAGGATACCGACCTTGATTGTTGGCCACAATACTTAACATTGGGTTAATTTTTTTCCCCTGTTGGCTCTTTACTTAAAGGGACTCCTGGTAAAAACAGTAATCCAAACAGTAAGTAGCACAGGTGATCATCATGGTAAGTATCCAAACAATAACATGGTAGAAGTATATATTACATCATATTTTTGATGACAAGTATCACCAAAAAAATAAAAAAATTCCCATTTGGATTGGTAGGACAGTTATTTATATACAACAGTTGTAAACATGATCTTTCAAGTTGCAATCACGGTTGTACTGTTTTCTGTTTTTATCTTTACTGATAGAAGCCATGTTGTTAAACAGATCTCATTTAGCCTGTTGTTTTCTTTGGTGCTTTAGATAATAAATATTCAGGAAGTGTGCCCAAAAGCCAAATTTTAATTAAAGTTAAATACTTAAATATTATACTTTTTAGACACATTTTAGAATTTTTCAAAATGTATATATATATATATATATATATATATATATATATATATACATACATACATATATACACACGCATACGTGCAATATTTGGTGATACCTTTTTTAATGGACTAAGAGTCAGTTTAGTTAGACAAGCTTTCAAGAGGTCCCTGCTTAACCTGATGAAGGGTAGACAGCTAAACTGTTAGTCCTGTTAGTCCAATAAAAAAAGGTATCACCGAATATCGCAATATTCATCTACAGTATATATCTATATATATAGATATATATAGATATATATATCTATATATTTATAATGAATAGCATAAGTCAGAGGTGTCAAACACTTGGCATGGGGGACAAATTTAGCACATAGTGATACAAGTCACATTGGCCACCCCTCCCAGAAATGGCCAAATAAAAGGTGATAAACGGAAGCTTTCCAGAAAAGTTGGAAGCAGAAAATCTGTGCACAAATGTAAAGGACAGCCCTGTCTGAAAAGGGTCATCATTATATCTGATGAGTAGAAAAAACCTACTCAACTGTAGATATTCTTTCAATAAATGTCAAGGTGCCCACCTTTTTGTCCAAGCTTTTAATTTTGAATCGCTGTGTATTTAAGTTTGACACCCCTAGCGCAAGTGATCTTCTTTATCATTTCTTTCTCATAGTTCTTTTATATATTTTTTTTTTTTCTTGCAGAGTTGCCCAACGTAACTGTACATTTCTGCATAGAACCAAATACATCTTGCAGTCAACAGAAAACATTAGTCAATGATTGGACTGCAGCTGTGTTCTCCAATCAATGATTTATTTGTGTCTAGAGCAAACCTAAAAATGTAATTGGTTCCATAGGGCAATGAACTGTAGAGCTGAAAATGCAAATAAATTAGAAAAATGATGTTTAAAAATAGTAGCAGGACATAGTCTTCAATTTTAAATGAACAACCAATATATAAGAATGCACGTGCCCAGAGCTATCCAGCTATTCAATAATTGGCTGGATACCTCTGGGCATGTGCAGTCCCTTTCACTCACACTTTATCTGGTATGAGATGGTCGAGGAAAAGCAGGGAGGTGGAGGGGGCATGGCTACAGAGGTGGAAGGTCGTGTCTATGTCCTGTGCTTCCTGGGATGCCATGAGTGAAATTAAAAAGACTAGATAGAGGAAGATTAAGCAAAATATAACGCCTGCCAACTGCTTAAAGGGTAAAAACTAAGTTTCCAAGACATTTAACCCCTGATTGATAACTGCCTTCGCATAACCTTTAAATGATTTATAAAAATAAAGATCCTACTACTATAATTAACATCTTTCTTTGGTATCCTCTTCATCTTTGAGTTAGTAAATGTTTTGTATATTTAGCAATACATGCTCTACCTATAAAAGCTTGGCTGAAACTGAAAACACATACACTCATAAAAAAAATATATTGCCACTATAATAAAACCACTCAAAGTTAATTTTGGAAGATGTGTTTGACAAAATGAACAGATTTACACACTTCTCATCTTGATAAATACGGCCTTTAAACGAGAAGTATAGACAGATTACATCTTTACATATGCAGCGATATGTAATGATTTATTAGGTAGCATTTATAAACTCCAGAACCAGGAAATGTGTGTAATATAACTGCTAATCACGAGAAGAAAAAGTTGCCTGACTGCTATTGGTTAAGCAGTGCGCTGACCTTTTGATCTCATCAGACAAGCTTGGAATGCAGGAGATTACAGTGGAAAGCTGACTTGTGCACAGACGTTAAGTAGTAAGTAAAGCAAAAATGTCAAGGGCAGGGTACCCTTTCATAGAAAACTGGCAGGTACACATCACACACACATTTCCTGGTGCAGGAGTTTTGAAATGCTGCGTAATAAATAATTCTACTTCAGATGAAACATCTACTGGGGAGAATCGCTTCTCACTAAGGTATAGTACTGCATATGTAAAGATGTCATCTGACTATAGTTCTCCTTTAATGTGAAAAGTCTACTAGAACAAAGCTCTTCACATAAATACAGTATATTTCTATTTAACAGGGGGATCTGACCTCTCAATTACTTTTATTTTTTGTTCCTTACGTGCTCACTTACTCTGACAAGAAGTCTGCATGGTAGTAATAATCTGAAAGTTTGTCCAGAAATGAGCGAGGTTCCAAGATAAAGGTGGGAAGCACTACTTTTGACAGGTCCATTCCAGGTCGGACTTGTTTTAATAAGGTCCAGATCAGACTTTTGTGCTCCTCTGAAACAGTTTCAGTTTGAGATGCTTCCCCTGCCTACAAAAATAAAAAATACACAGATGTGTTATATGTAAACATATAAATTATATTAGAGAAACACACCCTGATTCCATCAACTTCATGTGTACTGACAGCAGGCCAGATATACTAAAATCAAACAAAACTCAGCCCACCAGGGTATTGCTAGATTGAAGTTTTATTGAGAGCATATAATATAGTAAGCATTCAAAATGTTTACTGCATATGTAGTTCTGTGTGCAGAAGCTGCTATAAAATATCACTTAATAATCATTAAGTTCTCATCAGATCATTTACACAAATAAGAGCAACAGTACTGGAAGCAGAATGTGACTGCTGCTTTAACGCAGTGCATCTAGTAGTTACAACTTTTAGAGTATATTTCAGCTTAACAGAGTTGCACTAAAATTGCACATTCCTGTTTACACTTGTTGCTTCAATTCATCGTGTATTGTGGAAATCTGATATAAATTGTAGCAGTGATTTACTGCTTTTAAGTCTAGCAACAGAAATAGACATAACAAGTAGAGCTCGTGTATACTGTACTTCACAACTACCTTGGGGTTGTGTGTGTACTGCTGTGTGAACAACAAACTATTCGATCTTTTTATGTTTTGCTTGTGTGTCTCAGTACATGGCAACCTTATCCAACATGAGTTTTAAATGCCTATTCTCCTTTTCTTGAAATCGGCACATTTATTTTTTTACTTCCATTATTATTGGTTACAAAAACCATATTAAAGGTGAAACAAGATCTAACAACCTGATTAGAGCCTTTACATCTATAATAGCTGAAATTTCAGAAGGGGCGTGTATATGTTCTATAACCGATTGCCCAAATAAAGAATAATTCATAAATGAACAAGTCTGCCTTTCTGAAAATAATGTTTGCAAACTGCCCACGTGTTTTTGTCAAAACAATGCCTTGTTTGCTTTTAAAACAAAGAGTCCTGCAAAATCTACAGTTAACATATCACTAAAGAGCAGTATGTTCCGATTCACGCAGAGCCTTATGGTGTTTATATTCTAGACTAAAGGGCATATAAAACAAAAAAAAAAAAAAAAGAAGAAAGCCTATAGTACATAATCCAATGGAAAAGGAAACAAAAATATGATGTTTTATGTACCTGGACATTAGAAAATCTTTTGCAAGCCCAGACAAATAAAAGACTTGAATTCTGAATGAAATATGTTTGTTTTAAAGGAAGTCTAAACAAACCTGAAAGTTGTGATATAACCGTACTATTTATTTAGTGATAAATCAACACACATAGCATTCACAATGCAGTGTAATCAGTAAACCACATGGAAATCTTTCAGCTATTGATGGACAACACTGGTTGATACACAGTAAAATAACAAGAAAGATGCAGAGCAGCCACAATCATACTTAAAGTGTAACAAAGCATGGGTGAAACTATAAAACCACCCCAAAAGATAACTTATAATAGAACTTAAACTATATAGTTCATACAAGGTAGATAACAACCAAATACAATGTAATAATCAATGATAGGATCAAGAGAAAGAAACCTATGTTGCTTACCACAACTAAAATGTAACAACGTTATCTCTGACGATCAAAATGAAAGTTATTCACAGCTACAATTGAATGTTAATTCAAAATGTCACAATAAAGAAATATTTGAAAAAAAACAACAACAACAACAAGAAAGACAAATCAGATATCCAAAACCTAAGAGTTTGGCTCTTTTAAGGCAACTGAGCTGCCTATGCCTCCGTGTTTCCCCGATAGTAAGACACCCCCGAATGTAAGACGTAGTGTGGGTTTTAGGGGG
>WMED01017097.1:0-13105 GCA_019650415.1 Pipa parva | reverse complement strand
AGACTTTGTAAAAATTAACATTTGTGTCATTTTCAAAACTTTTGGCCATGACTGTAGGTGTAACAGCAGCTTTAGGTAAAACTGAATATTTGTTGGCTGTAACTATTCTTTCAGTTTTTCATATTGAAAGAAAAATTATTTATTCATTGGATACCCCAGAAATTTTCCAGACAGGATGTGTAGATCATAGTCTGAATATTGTGCACCATAATAAAGAGAATTACATTTTTGAGACTATTATTCCAGTGAGTTTGCATGAGAGGCATTGTTAAAATATACTGTGTGTGTGTATATGTATGTATGTGTGTGTATATATATATAGATAGATAGATAGATAGATTGTGATTTAACAAGACTATTTATTTACATTGAAATCCTCCACATATTTCATTATTTTGCACACAGTCTACTTTTCATTGTTCTTCAAAGTGACTTATCCTGCCTGGACTTTTTGACTTTTCCTTAAATCTTCCATTGTTTGAATTAATTTGCTGAAAGCCTAACATTCTATTGTTTTCTTTCCTTTGGTTTCCTTTCGATGGGGGTACTGGACATTAGGGAATTTTAATAATGTATCTTTTTGTATTCTTACAGTGTAAATCTAAGTTCTACTGTAGAAAAACATCACAATTCTGGGGATGCTGCAGACGACAGCCGAAACAAACAGAGAGCCGCTTTAAAATCAAGATTATTAAAAATTAACAAAGTCTCAGAAAAGTACGTTTACAGAAATGAAAAGCATATTGTGTGTGAATCATTTATCTTCATGAACTGATTTCCAGTGCTATTTCTTTACACTGAGTTGAAATACAAATGTAAACATCCTATAGTTCAGTATATCTTCCTTTTTTTAGTATCTTCTTTTATGGTAAAAAGTATGTGGACTCCACTCTTATTTATTCACTTCTGATTTTTCAGCCACACCCATTTCAAACAGGTGCATAAATCAAGTACACTATTTGCTATGCAATCTCCAGAGACAAACATTATGGATCGTATTGGAGAGCTCTTTGCCACAAGTCAGGTCCTGAAATCTGTACATCTGTCCTTTGGGTTTATTGAAACATAGATTGTGGGACAGGTGTTCTTATTCTGCATCAGTGCCTGACCTCACAAATGCCCTTCTGGTACAGATTTCAACAGGCATACTCCAGAATCTTGCGGAAAGTCTTCTCAGTAGAGTGGAAGCTGTTTTATCCTGTGAAGGGGACCCAACTCCATGTTAGCAACCATAGTTTTTGAATGGGATGTTCTGAAATGGTGGTGTTGTTTGGTGTCTGTATATCGTGGGCAGATCATTTATGTGAGGGAAATTATGTGCAGAAAAATAGTGAATATTTTCCCTCAAAAATTTTAATAATTCTTCTGCGATAATTGTTTTTTCACATTTTTCTTTGCTTAGGGTTTATTATCTCTTAAAACCAAATTTGACATGATTCTATTAAATTATGATGACATGTATAAAAAAAAGTGTATAGAGTTTTTTGGCAGTTTGATGGGCTAAAAAAAAAACACTGAATACCCATACCTGGCACCAGTTTCTTCAATTGGACAATATTTTTCTACAAAAATATAATAAGTTTAGTATATTTCATAATTGTTGATCTGGTGGTAGTATACATTTTTTTAACCTACTTTGCACTTTATTGCATTTCCTTTCATCCTGAAGTGTAAAGCGTAGAGGCAAATAAGGTGCAATCATTGAGAAGTGTTTTGCCACCTTTTCTTTGCAACTATCTGTACTGCTCTTTGTAACAGTTATACTAAATAAATTAATTTAACGTTGTCCTTTATACTGCTGTCACAGTCAGTAGAAACATGGTGGTTGTATATAATCAAGGCAGGTATATTCATTCCATCCTTCATGGAAATTCTGATGGAGCATTTCAATGGAAAATTAGCTTCCAGATTAAAATCTTATTCAATGTCATAATTTAGTAAAATTGGACGGGAAGACTGTATAATACTGCATAGAGGAGGCAACAGTGGATTGGTAAGAATTAGCCTTAATAACTCCTGGAGAAAATAACTGGTAACTAGGTCGAAAAGGTGACTTTTCAAACATAATTGCTTTTGTGCACCAGTGTTTTTTGTTTATAGGGCTCCTTCAAACAATCGTTTGCATGTGATTTTCAGGCACCTTTTTGTATGCTGTTTGGGCAAGCTTGGATAAGTCCATCACAAAGAATAATGTAGGGCAAAGTGTTGTGTTTCTGTTTTGCCTTATCAAAGAACAGTAGAAAAGAAGTTAATACAATAAATCCAAAGCCTGTCCCCTTCGAGCCACCTACTTGATTTTTTCTGTTTCTTCTGCATGTAAATGGCAGCCTTTTTAGCACGGGGTGTCAAACTCAAATATACAGTGGGCCAAAATTAAAAACCTGGACAAAGTATTAAATATACAACTGAGCATGCTTTTGGACATTTTTTTATGAATGGAGGGAGCACTTTTGGGTCCTGATTTATAACACACCAGTTTGTCAAGGATGGTTTTATAAAGGACTATAAGTCTACAGGGCATTAAGTTACTGTAAGGAAAGTCCTGCTGTCAAGAGAGAGAGGTAAATGCTTGTGAGGCAGAAGCTATTACATTGTAATAATTACAGAGCTGTAAGTAAGTGACTGCAAAGAGGAGGCCTGCTTTCCAGAGAGAGAGATGTGAGCAAGGCAGGAGCTAGTGTTGCTTGTTAATGCTTACTTCTGACAGGCCCCACACCAAGCACCCGTAGGTGTGAGCACAGAGGGAATTGCCAGCACTAATGTCAAGTCACCAAAGCTTGGTAAGGAAACCAGTTCCCTAGATGTGCAAATTCATCCTCCTAGGATCTGCTTTATAGCATTTCAGCTCCACCTCCTCACTGAGACATTGGTGTCCTGAACACTGGTTCCTACAGAGCATGTGTGAAAACCTCATAGTTGTTCAGTTTAATAGACCAGGTGATATTTCCCAACCAGTTAAATACTATGAGTTTCATTGACTAAAGTATTGAATAGTCAGGTGACTACAATAGTCTTATGAAGCACTTCACATCACTTTGCATGTGCAGGTACCTCTACTATTGACCAAGCGTCTGAGTCTGTCGAAGGAGCGAATGTGACTAGGTGTACTGTTTCAAATTTACCCATATGACTGGTGAATTGGGGGGTTGATGGCAGGACTCTGCATTCTACTTCTATTAGATTGAACCTGCCACACATTGCATCCAACTGCTCGTCATTGTCCGCTTATTCGACAAGTGTATTTGCTGCTTAGTCAATAATGAGATGTGAATTTGCGACTATTTTGGAGATGCGTCTTGAATTGTAGCAAAGTGACCAAATCTTTAGTCAGTCAGACCTGTGTGTGATTATGTGTCAGGGTTCATTAGCATATTAATGAGGATTCCATATGGCAGCTGTGAGATACTAGCACCAGCATAAGAAAAAAACAATTTATTCATAATATAGTAGTTCAGGATGGCAGACCTTGTGCAGCATATATATTATGGTTAGGGCACATTAGTTCTTCCTTAACATGAAGTAATTATTTACAGTATTTTTTTTTTACTAATATATTCTTCCCTTTCTGTCTCTCACCCACCAGGCATAAAGATATTGTCGTCAGCCCAGGTAAAGAAAAGTCTAATTTTGATTACACTTTTTCTTTGTACGGCTTTAATCTCTTATATTATCTTATAAAATTTGATTTGTTCCTACTAAGTGTAATGTTCTGTTTTTATTTAAAACCCTGTGATTACATGCTAAGCACTTCCTATTATTTATCCAGTAGTTTTTAAGTTGTTTTACTTCTGTCTCAAAACCAGCAAAAATGTCAACAAGAGAAAAAAACAGCCAAGGTAAGCCTGACTTTATAGACCACAGTTCAGCTCTGCCTCCTTTTTGCTCTTTACTTGATTTCTTTATTTACTTTTTTCCTTAACTAATGTTTCTTTCAATGAGCTTTTCATGAAATGACTATTTTGACAGGGTCCATAGTGTGCTACATTTTGTTATTAATCAGAATATCTTGAAATATTTGTATGAAAGATATTACTGGAGTCTGTACCCCCTCTACATGCTGCTGCTATAATAATTATGGTCATTAGAAATAGAAATGCATGTTGCCTGATGGCCTTTTGTCATCATAACATTGTAATTTTTGAGTCAGTCAACCAAAGCTTCTAAAGAGTTACCCAACATTGAGTTGAGTATGTGGGATCAGCATTCTCCAGTTTGCAGTTAGAAGCAATGGATGGAAACCCTTGTGCAATGTGTGCAGTCACCTAAATAGGCTTTTTATAACCCTGAGCATGCACAGATAAAACCTAGGCTGTGGCCAGGGATTGGAGGGGCGTGGCTTTAATCCTATACTGCCCATATACAGGACTTGTTTGCAGAGACAATGCAGTTGCGGGGGGGGGGGGGGGGGGGGGGGGGGGGGGGGATACTGAGCTCTGCTGAGTTAAGAGATGAGTCAGGAATTTATTTATTGATCTACTGCTTGACGATAGGTAAATAATTCTTCTTTATAGACAAGGATTACATACATTTTTTTTAAGTAATGGCAGGCCCTTGCAGGCTTTCTACTATGCTGGAAAATTTAGCTTGAGAAATTCTTACAAGTTTAATGTTTGCTTGCTCGATGGATTTGCTGTAGAATAAAGTCTTCTTTTATTTTAAATGTTTTTACACATTCTCCACTTAGCAGGAATAATATCTTAATATCTACACAAATTATACGTCCACCCTTGAAATATTTCTTCTTTGCCAACATAAATCAGACTCTTTTTTTTTTTATTTTTTTTATTTTCACTTCTGGAATAATAAATAATAAGTATAATATAATAGTAAAAAGTATCTGATTTGTATAAATATACATTTGTTTAGCGAGCTACACATTAAAAGCTTAAAATATAGACTTTCTCTGAAAACCAAAAAGGTGCAACACAGGGGGGGAAGATCCAGGGTTATTGGCTAAATTCAAATTGTTGTGTAAAGGTATGAATTTGCCAGCTAAAAACAGTCACAATATACTTCTAATGTTGCAGTTGCAGCTTCATAACGAGAATATTGTCACAGTCGCAACATTAAAATTGTCATGGTTCGTGACTTTACAATGGGAAAATTGTCATGATTGCGGAATTGCTATGGTAATCCCTTGTTTTAGAATTTGACAGTCAAATTCTCACTTTAGTCAATAACCTCACCAGTCCCTGAATATTTGGGTTATATAGTTTTTTTAGCTTTCAAATTTTAAAAACTTCGTAAGTGCCCAGTGCCAGATTTCCCTATAGGCTCATGAGTCATATGCCTTTAGACAACTCGGATGGAAAAGTACCTCTCCCCTAGTCACGGCACAGGCAGGGGGAGAAATTCTAACTAAGAAGTATATTAATATTTAAAATGTTGAACGTGAGACTTGTGGGCCACACAGCTCTTCAGCTCACTGTATAATTTAGTCTGTGATATTTTTGCACAAAGGACAGTTAGTGGGTGTGGCCTAAAGCTTGTGATATGTAAATCCAGCGTTGTAAAATGTCAATAATCATGAAAAAAATTAAAAAGACATACAAAAAATGTACTAATGCAGACTGCAGAAATGTTTTAAACTCCATTTAACAAAACATTTAGAGAGACCTAATTTACTTTTTAGGTCTTCAGTTTGCAGGATTTGGTAGAACACTTAGCTCCAAATTGAACAATATCAGGATTTGCCTGTTTACTTTCACCATAAACATTACTTTCATGTTCCATAGTAAAATGTACAATTTCCCTTTTGTTTTAAAAAGAACATATAAAACCTATTTAATATGCTAGTTCCAGATGTTAATTTTTATATTGTAAGCACACCTGCAAATGGTTAGTAATATTGTCTTGTCACTGCTCCAGTGAGTGCCTTTCTTCTCTAAATATGAAAAAGATTTTTAACTCTCTCTTCCATGTGTATGGCAACATTCAGAAAACTTTACTGCTTTTCACTTCATTTCCTTTTCACATTATCCTCACACTTTAAAATTGTGCAACAGGCTTTATATAGATCACTTGCGTGTAAAGTGCATGGATGAAAGTTAACAATAACTGGAGGATGTAGGCATCGCTAGAAATGTTTATGGGGTGGGGGGGTACTATGTGTTGTAATTATGTCACCTTCATGTGATGTCAGTCACCTGGCACATCAGGACCAATTAGAATTTCCTGATGAGGTCCTCTGTCCTTTCTTGGCATATCAGGAGATCCTAAATGGATTACTCTCGATTCGCCTTCTTGCCCTTCAAAACTGTGGGATTGTGGCCTTCTGAGGGCCACAATTCCCCTCTCCGCACAGATGCCATGATGCAAGGACAATCAGAGGCAAACATTTTAATATACTGGTCTAGACCTTTATCTCCGCTTTAACTGTCTGTGACTAGGTTGTATAATCAACAAATAATACAGGATCATATGCTGGATTAGCCGGCAAAATTATTTAGTACATGTTTTGGACTACAGCCGTTTATCAAACAGTGTTGCCTGTCATACATAGTGAAACTTAATAAAATAACTTATAACAGTATAATCCTCCTTATAGTCCTGTCCTCCTCTTACTGTGCAATGGAATAATGATGCTGGGAACTGACTTCACAAAAACATATCTGTGAATTGTTGTCCTGGGAGTTTTGCTATGTTGTATTACAGCCTGCAACTTTGTATTTCAAATAGATTGAAATTTCTCCGACACAAGACCATCTGACCTCATGCATTTTTCATTGCTCGTCTTTCCCCAATATAGTGCACAGAACTTGGGGAAAATGCGATCTACGGGTTATCTGCCCTTAAAATATAGTTATAGGGATAATTTACTATAATAATAATGCAAATAATGGGGACTAATTATATTAAGGGGTCTTCCTGTTGATATGTACCTAGTGTTCTTTTTATAGATGATCCTTTTATGGGTACAATATAAATGATATGTAAATATATTCTAACCATTATTTTTCTTGAAATTCATTTTTTTTCAGTGCCTACTACACTAACTAGAGCATACACATTATTTGGTGATAATATATCCCTTTAAAGATTAGCATCATCTTTATAAACAGCAACTTATACTAAATGAATCCGTAGGCATCTTTTCCAGCACAGTAGGCCTTATTGACTGAAGGATGAATTCAACTCAGTTGAAGTTGATTCAAGTTACATTGCCAAAATAGTCACAAATTCACTTCTCCTTATTTATAAAGCAGCAGATAGACTTGATGAACAAGCGGACAGTGACAAACGCTGTTGGGTGTGTTGTGTAGTGTAGTCGGTCAAAAAGAAGTAGGATGCAAAGTCATGCAAAATGATGAGAATTCCCCCAGTGAAGTGCAGTGATGTCATCCTCACCATTTCCCACTAACTGCATATCAGTGAATAATGAATCTATTTCTATGTCACTTTGTCCCTAGGTCATGTTATTGCTTAGTCGAAAGCGCCATTGTCACTTTTGAATGGTCACCTTACGCCACACCCGAACCCCACCATTAACCCCCCATTTCACCTTTCTGATGTGGCTAAGTCAAATGGGTGAATTTGGAACAGTACACCTACTCAGATTTGCTCCTTTGTGCATGCAAAGTAATATGGAGTGCTCCATAACATCACGACTGTTGTAGTTGCCTGAATTAGACGTGCATTTGTCCCAATGTAAAGTTTGCTCAGTAAGCGATCATGGGGAAGTGGCAATCAAATGCAAATTCTTTACTATACATGACTATTTGGCCATTAGTCAATAAGGCCTAATGAGTTTACAGTAGTTACGCTGATTAACAATTCATTTTGAGTTTATAAATTGGGTTATTTATCTACATTTAGGGGATTATTGGCTAAAGTCCGAATTGTTGCGTAAAGTTGTGAATTTGCCAACTAAAGACAGTCGCAGTAGACTGATACTGTCGCAGTAGCAGATTTATAATGAGAATATTGTTGCAGTTGCGACTTTACTGTGGAAATATTATCGCAGTCGCAGATTTGCTGTGGGAATTCGCCTTTTGAGAATTTGACAGTCAAATTCACACTTTAGTCAAGTTTGGTTTTTTTTTTTCTTAGATTTCGAAATGGGGCCCCTTAACTGCGGTAGAAGGTTTTCAAATACATCACTTGTAGAATTATCTTTGAAGTGAAATTCATGAGGGGGGGCGCATTAACATTTCGCTTCTGGCATTTGATTTTGGCATACATATGTTTCCATACCCACTTTATTTTTAAAGTGTTTATTAAAAATATATAGATGGACTGCTTGCATTTATTTTACAAGCACGCACATTCATTCTGGGTTTGATTTTTTTTTTTTTTTTTTTTTTTTTTTAGTTTAGTTTTTCTGTGAATTTTTATTAATGCTTTGAACACTGAACGTGTGAGGTGTAGGGACAGGTGCCAAAATTATACATTGTTTTTAATTCCTTAATGGGTGGCTTATACTCTTTGCCAGTTTAAATATGTAACATAAATCTGTAGCGTAAGTCAGCATTATTTCTGGTAGTAAAATCAACATAAATGTATCATGTATCTTTTTATATATGAACTATTAAATTTGCATGTGTTAAGACCTTTGGTTTATTTAGATTTTTTTTTACTGTGCCTTTTGGCAATTTCCTCAGTGATTTTTTTTTCCCATACACTGGCAGATGTTTTATACAGTAACACCAGTTTTTTGCGCAGATCCCAAATTATCACCATTATAGCCATGTTTAATTGTGTCTATATAACACTTAGGTTCCAGTATTTTAAAGTGTAAGTAAACACTATTTATAAAGATTGCCCCATTAAAGTATTGTAAAGTGAAAAAACGATTTCATGAAATCTTCACTCACCTTTTCACTCTGCAGCAATTGTTATCCCTCTGTGAAATAATCATCCTCCTTGTAGAGTATGAGGCCATGCCCCCACCCCTCTCCCATTCTTCGTCTTAAAAACCGACTCTGTCCTAGTCGGAATTCAGTACTGCAGTGAAAGGAAAGTATCAGATTACTAAGCATGCACTAGCAGAATGAGTCATTGTGTGACCTCATTAGGGGGAGGTGACTTCTTGGCACTATCCAGGAAGAGAGAGTTGCAGAGAGAGGCTCTAGGATTAATGCAGCTTGATTAAGAGGTGAGAACTAAAAAAAAAAATCATTTTTACTTTTAAATGTTTCAGTTTATCTTTATGCATTATAAATATATATGTATAGTATAGTCAATAACTTTACTTACACTTTAAACTTTACCCCCCCCCCCATGGCCCATCTTCTGTAAGGTTAAATAAGCTGTCATTCATGTACAGTTGAAAGCATGCTTAAAAAAGTCCAATGCCCTAAAATAATTATTATGGAAACTGATGACTCAATTTCCCCTAAAGGAATGTCATCCCAGAGTCCTCCAGTTTTAAATGATCCTAACAAGTGTTTTAACTTTTTTTCTTTTGTTACTATTGATGTACAGTTATATAGAAAATTGCTGTTTAAAAGTGTGATTTTCTCTTTTCATAAAGCCAAAGGTTTGTTTGTAGTCTCAGGCTAAGGTCATGCAGTTTGGTTTGTCGCTGCAGCAACATGTGCGGTAATATTTTTGAGCATTCCCAGTAGTTTACAGGAAATGAAATTGTAACAGTTGTAAAGCAGTTTGTTGATGTAGCACCATGTAATATTAGCCATAGACTTGGGAAAGAAATGAAGCTACAGATTTATGTTACAAAGATAGTCTTTATCATAAAGGGAGACAGGACTGTTGTTATCCACTTTTCCGATCACAAAATGCTGCAACTGTTTTAGAACTAATGGGATATTATTACCAGGAAAAAAAATGGTGCTTTGGTTTGTACCTTAAAGCATTGTATATTGCATAGAATAGTAGATTTGAGTGTATAAAATATTTTTGTGCTTGCATTTTCCTGTTACTTTATTGTCAGTACAGCAGTCCTTCGCCGAGTTATGGCAGAGATGCAGGCTATCTTTGAAACAGGAAGGTAGGATGACTCAGTGCAGCTTGGTGAGTTTATAAGCACAGCGCCTGAGCTGAGTGATTTGAGGAAGTGGTGCTTTGAAATTACAATTTTCTGTAAATTGAATAACTTCAGCTACAATAAAAAAAAAATGACATAAATTATATAGGATTATTTTAATTTGGAGTATTTTCAGATGATCTTTTTAAGGTCAACCTACATATTTTAGTGCTAATCTATGGCAGTAAACAGTATCCTAATTTTGCCTGGTGATAATATCCCTCCCTGTAACTATTTTTTATGCTTTGAATCTGATTGCTGTACCTATTCTTGAGTTAAAAGACAATATCCATCGGATACAAACTCTTAGCAGGCCTGCTAACACTGTAACCTTGTAATTGGTAGGGGAAACCTTCCTTGGCCACATGTTAACAATCTGGTTAATCTGTGGGTCTAGTCTGTACATAATAATGTCAGTTCATTAATCTACAGTATATCTGTGTATGTTCAGCTGATATTTATTAATATAGTTACAAATACCGTTTCTTATTAGAAATAAATCTAGTTCTCCTATTGTTTAACCACGTCAGAGATGAACTTTTTCTTAAGGAGCATAATATCATAACATTTATACAGTAACAACAACTATTGATATATGGGAACATGTTAATCGCCCATAACCTATTTTATAAAGGGAGACAGTTTCAGTTGAGCTTCATTATAGCAATTTCCCTTTTATTTGACCGCATAGTGATTTTTGCCTGACCTGTATATAAGGTGTCCAGGACTCTATGCTTTGTATTTGAGGTTTGCTTTAACTAGTGATTTATACTTACAACTGGGCTTGTATACCTTTGCCACTCTATTTATGCATGCGTATATTGTATTAACCCTTGCAGCATTTGCCAAGCTTGTTAACCACTGTTATCTCTGGTTTTTGGAGAGGTTTTTTTTTTTAGACTTACAACATTTAGTTGAATGTAATTGGCTGGCTAACTACTGCTGGATCTTCATTTACTTCTTTAATCTGTCAGGTGCATTCATTGACTACTTTTGCTTAATGCAGTATAAATATAGGGGGTTATTCACTAAAGTCCGAATTGTTGCATATAGGTGCGAATTCGCTAGATAAAGACAGTCGCAATAGGCTGCTACTGTCTTTATAATGAAAATATTGTTGCAGTCGCGACTTTATTGTCGCAGTCTTAACATTAAAAAACTTGTTGTGACTTTACAATGGGGAAATTGTCGTGGATTTGGTATGGGAATCCGCTGTTTGCAAATTCGGCAGTCGAATTGGCACCTTGGTTAATAACCCCCATAGGCTCTCAGTGTACTGGTGTTTCTTTCAAAGGCAGCAGTTAGATAAACAGATTCTATTTTATGGGGTAAATATATCACGTGTCGTTAAGATAAAAAATGGATGCAAAATAATTTGTGTGAATTTATTAGCAGTTTATCATTCGTTTTGCATCCGCTCTGCACCAACTACTCCTTTTTCTTGGGGGGGGGGGGGGGGGGGGGGGGCTTGAAAATCAGTGTTTAAGACCAGGCGCAGTTGATATATGAAGCTTATAATGATTTTAAGACCTATTATAAGAAGTAAAATAAATGCCTGCCTGAACCCTGGCATTAGAGAAGCAGTTACTATATATATATATAAAATGTTAGCCATTCCTAGTTTGCATCCTTTTTTACACTAATGACTGGTTTGTGTAAAATATGTTAACCAGTACAGGGGGTCCTCGACTTACGACGTTGTTCCGTTCCTACGTTGCGTTGTAAACAGATTTTCGCTGTAAGTCGGAAGAGTCTGCCTTATGCTTGGGAGCCATAATGAAGGGCAAAATGTTCACAAAATCAAACACACAAGTGCACACATGAGAGAGAACGAGGTAGCAGCAAGCTAAAATTGCTTACAATGCGACTGGGGTGACACCGTCCTCGTAGGTCCTGAGCCGCGTAACCGTGTATTCTTCCACCGCACACACCAAACAGTAAATGGGTCATGTGTCGTAACCACGAAACATCGTAACTCGGGGCTGACGTAACCGGAGGACTACCTGTACTATGTGTCTTTTCCTTTTAGATTAATGGTTGATTATTGTAAAAATTATGTAATATTGCTAAAAAAAAGATATTTTACACAAACCACATATTACGGTAAAAAAGTACACAATGGAAATTGATAACATTTTTACATAAACCAATAATTAGTGTAAAAAGTAAGCAAATTGCTAACATTTTTATGTAAAAATCTAAGGTATCATGTATATGTGCACTTTTAATGGTAAATAGCGGTTACATTTTTAGCGCCTGTTTTACCATTGCGATAACGCCACTTGAAATATCCTATGTGTGGATTAAAAAAACATTTTAGTGGTTTTACTCTTCCTGGTAAAGCGGTCTAAATTTCTCGACTAATCCAGCTTCCTTTCAATGTTATATTGTTTGTAAACTCCGCCTGCACTGGAGATTGCACCTAAAACATCCTATGATTTGGCAAGTTTGGTCTCCATTTACTTTAAGTATTTCACAGTGTTCACTTACAATAATATGTATATTTTACAAACATTGCGTCTAACAGGAGTTTATTCATTGTATTTCCACAGAAGGTGAATACATTAAGATGTTTATGCGAGGCCGACCAATAACAATGTTCATTCCTTCAGACGTTGAAAACTATGATGACATCAGGACCGAACTGCCTCCTGAAAAATTAAAATTGGAGTGGGTGTATCCTTGACATTGTTCTAGTTCTACATGTATATATTTGTTTGTTGGGCTGAGGGGGTTATTCACTAAGGTGCGAATTCAGCTGTTGAATTCGTAAATAGCGGATTCCCATTGCAAATCTGCTACAATTTCCTTATTGTAAAGTCACGACAATTTATCCATAATAAAGTCGCAACTGTGACAATATTCCCATTATAAAGACGCGACTGCGACTGTCTTTATCTGGCGAATTTACACCTTTACTCAACAGTTCAGACTTTAGTGAATAACCCCCTGAGTTGGAGATTTAGGAACAATTGCTGAGTAGTAATTCCAATTTATATAAACACCTTTGCCATTTTTTACTATCATCTGGTAAAGAACAAGCTTCTATTTTATAAATATCTCATATCCAGAGGTGGGTAGAGTATTCAAAAATTTTACTCAAGTAAAAGTATTGTTACTTGA
>WMED01017094.1:0-13106 GCA_019650415.1 Pipa parva | reverse complement strand
ATTCTACTAATGTAAAGTATGGCTACCTTTCTGTTGAAAAATTGAAAAGCTCACGTGGTAAACTTGCGGGAACACCACGAGATGTCGCACGATAAACTCTGAAAGACGGGGGGAATTCACTATAGTCCAAAGTGAGGTTCGGAGTGTTCGCTTCACTTCAGACAGACTATTATGCGCTTGCTGATGTCCTGCACGCGGACATCAGCAGGGGCGCTTTAAAGGGATTCCAGTCTCGGCGAGGCAACTCTTTTGCTCTTGCCGAGACTGGAATCCCTTTAATGCGCTTGCTGATGTCCACGTGCAGGACATCAGCGAGCGCAGATCAGTCACTCCGAAGTGAGGGGAACACTATGCACCTCACTTCAGACTATAGTGAATTCGGCTCCAAGAGTGGTCTTTCCAATTTTAGTAAATTCTTGCCCTTAGGGGTAATTCATCAAGCAGCGAAAGTGAGCTACGATGCGCTCGGCTCACTTTGCTAATGGTAGTATGCGCATGCTGATGTCCTGTACGCGGACATCAGCATTCGCATTACAGGGATTCCCATCTCGGCGAGCCAACTCTTTTGTTCTCGCCGAGACGGGAATCCCTTTAATGCACATGCTGATGTCCGCGTACAGGACATCAGCATGCGCATACTACTATTAGCGAAGTGAGCCGAATGCATTGTAGCTCACTTTGCTGCTTGATGAATTACCCCTTTAGTGTATAGTATTCCAGATATATTTTTAATACCTAGTGGCACATGATGTATTTGCCCTGTTATATGGTGCCCACTGCTAGATAGGATACAGTGTTTATGTTGTTCATCAGATATAGTATTTTTTTTAAGCAGCTTAGCAATTTTACTGCCAAATAGCCCAGTTTGTACATTGACCATTAGCCTATTAAGTATGCTGCCCATTGTTTAGAGAGTAAGATGTTATAATGCTCAGTATACAGCTCATTGCCTAGTAGCCCAGTAATTGCATTTTCCATTGTTGAAGTGCCCATCAGTGATGCTATGAATTTCTCATTAGCTGAGATGTGCTGTTGGCTGGTCATAACCCTGATGAATGGAAATGCAAAGATACCACAACACATTGTGCTGTGTGAGATTCAGTAAAAATGGGATTATTTTCTTAATTCAATCCATGAGTGGCCTACTTCCTTATAAGGACATATCACTCTGGACACAGCATTGTAAGTGAAGTGTTCATTACTTTTAGCTTTAATTGGGATGCTTTACAATTTGAACTGGAAAAGGTCAGTGTACTTTGTAATTGTAGTACTAGTAGCTTTGCAATGTAACTGGGCTATTGATTATTTTACTTTGTGACTGGGCTCCTGGAAGTTACATTGCAGCTAGGGATAATACATTATAACATCTGCTGTACAAACTGGCTATTTGGGTAATATAAGCGGAACACTGATAACAATAAAATTCAGCTTCTTAACAATATAGTGGATGGGAGGGATACTGTGGTCCGTATTGACCAGTTATGAATTCACCTGTCGAATTCACCTCATAACAATTCGAGTCACTTCACCAAAATAGTTGCGAATTCACTTCTCCTTATTGTTGAAGCTGCAGATAGAATTGTTGAACAAGTGGACTTTTATGGATGGAGTCACATGCATTGTGTGGTGAAGTCAGTCGAATAGAAGTAGGATATGAAGTGATGTGAATTCCTCCAGTGAAGTGCCCTGAAAACATCCTCACTATATCCCACTAATTGTATATAGATAAATAATACATGTATTTCCATGTCACATTGTCCCTAGTTCATGTTTAGTAGTAGAGTAATTTAGTCACAGACACCATTGTCACTTTTGATGAAATAGTCACCTTGCACCACACTGGAACCCTGCCACCAACTCCCCAATTCACCACTCTGATGTGGCAACGTCAAACAGGTGAATTTAAAGCAGTACACCTTATCAAATTTGCTCCTTTGACACACTGCAAGTGATGCAAAGTGCTTTGTAAGATTGTGACTATCGTAGTCACCCACATTGGTCTCATATTTATCACATGGCAGAGTTTGCTAAGTAAGCAAACATGGGGAAGTGCCAATCAAATGCAAAATCAGAGCTATATGTGACAATTTGGATTTATTCAATAAGGTACAAAGGGTGGTTGGCACTAATTAGGTCTTACATAGGTGTTTAACTGTCTATGCATTTCTAGATACTTCAAACTGTCACTCACAATCAATCAAATTAATTAGAATACTGTACTATTAAATGATACTTTATTTGGACTAACTGTTTATTCTTTAAGACAAGCATTTGATAAATATTCCCTCTTCATCAGGTCAGAGCAGTCAAATTAAGATATAACTGAGAAACCCGAGGCTGTGAACGATTACTTGGAAACCACAGCACATTATTTATATATTCATTGTTGATTGACTAGTACCTTTATAACATTCATTATAGATTTTTTTTTAAAGCACCCACATATTTAAATGGTTGAGAATCAATTCCAATGATTTTTTAATATCTATGAAAGGAGGTCATTTGAAAAAAACAAAACAACTGTTCTATTGAAATGGTTCATGACCAACTCATTGACAATTTACAACAGATTTATTGCAATTATTCACAGTTATCATTGGGTTTATAGATCAGTAAGGCTGTCAATCACAACCTGCTGATTTTCCCATACTTATTTCAAGACAGACCTTCAGCTCAATTTATTGGTACTTCTGATTACAATTAGAATCGTGGAGCTTGCGAGAAGTCATAGTACAGAATTCAGCTATGGCTTTGCGTGTCCAAATGACCTGACATGGGAATTTAGGAGTTTTCATTTAATATTAGCTGGATAGGATGAGGAATAGATATTCCCAGCACTAATTCACTTAATAAAGGTGATAGAGAAGGACTGCTAATGTAACATTGCAAACTGGCATATTTCCTTTCTCAGTTTAAGGTGTAAAAGTACATTTGAAAGAATGTATAATGAAATAAAATAATACATTATTATTATATATATATATATATATATATATATATATATATATATATATTGAATGGAATAAGTGTTAGTTAAGAGACAATATATTGACACAAGTGCTTTGAAATCACATGACCTTAGCCTGCAGCATGTAATTAGGGGCAGCAGTAGGCTAATTTATCTTTTTACCTTTGGGACAGACAATATTATGCCAACTCACACAGGACTAGAATAGCTGGCGTGTTGGCATGTCCCTTTTAAAAGGGTGTATATTAAAAACACAAATTCAAGGCTTATTGTAAAGCTTGTTTTAAAACATTTTTCCCAAAACCACTTCTTCAAATAATTTCAGATGATTGCCTTTACTCCATTTGATGCATTAGTTCCTAACTATTATTTTAGGCAGCAATATATAGAAGCTTGCAGTTTATACAATAACTTTCGGAAGGTGGCAATTTGGACAACTGTACAAGCAGTGTTGGATTCTGGTCATTATTAGAGACTCATGCCAAGACTGACTCATTTTCCTAGTACGCTTCTATTTAGAGGTGTTTTATATATACCCTGTATATGAAAAATAGATATAAAAACTACATTTTTACACCTAACTCACAGTGTGATGAATTATTCTTATGAGAAACATAAGAGTAAAACAACATATATATATATATATTTTTAAATATAGACAACATTGATTGGAAAATTGTATTTATTCCCTCTTCCTTAAAATGCTAAACATATTGATCTGTCATTTTTATGAGTCAATGGCTTGGCTATGTATGTTGAAAAGCTCTGAAAAAGCAATCAATTTTATCTTAATAACTCTCCATTCAGAGTCCTAGCATATAGGGCTGTGCATCTATCCTGATCTCCCAAGACTATAATTAAAATCTAATTATGTTCTTGTCATTTTCCATCTCTAATATGTTCTTTAGCTTTATGTATATTGCAGATGGTATGCTGATTAGTAAAGCTGTGTATCCATTAACATTTATTAACCACTCCTGGGTGTTCTTTTCAGTAACAATTAAATATCTAAGTAACCTTCAGATGGACACTATACTTTTGATTTTTAGTATATTAAATAATGTACTTTATGCTGCAGCATAAAATAAATGAATATGCAATGGTCTGCATTGTGTTATCTAAGGACTAACACATCATGACTGTGAATCATAACACAAATCAATCTATAGGAGATGTGAATGTGTGCAAGGACTATCAAACAGTCTAGTGCAGACTAATTCTGTTGGACAAATACATGAACTTATGTTAAACCAAATTCATATCTTTTTCTGATTATGTACTGTATTTAATCTGGTATTTAAATATAGCCTTATAGAAGGCTTGAAATGTTCTGTTGAAACATTGATCGGGCCTAAAATTTAAATATTTGCTGAATATACTATGGATTTTAAAAAAAAAAGCTTTATTTGATTAAGACAAAGGAGTACAGAGCATTTTAAAATTGACATGCTTATTCTCAGTTCTGGCATCCTGGGAAAAATCATAGCATTAAGCTGTGTGTGTGTGTGTGTGTGTGTGTGTGTGTGTGTGTGTGTGTGAATGTGCCAAGAAACACTTTCTGTGCAGTATCCTTTTGTTAAAGGAAAATTATTAAAAAGACACAAATAGAAATATTTATTTAAATATTAAGTAGTGTTGAAGTTATGGTGCATCTAAGTCATACCACCAGATTGGGAACCTATGGCACCTCCTGCCACAGATTTACCATTCTTGCTAACAGTAGGATTCTCCTTCTCTCCAAAATATTTTTCTGCACTCATCCTCTTCACTCCAAGATGTCTCTTGATTTAACTCTATTCTCTCCTTTTTTGATTCACAAATAAACCTGAGGTTCTCATGATTCAGGGCTAAATTTCAAGTCAAGCAATGTTGCCGACTTGGTTTGATTCAGCTTTAAGTCATAAAACCACATCAGTGGATATCCAGGTAAATCTGGAATTTTAATTTGGGGTAAAAGGGAGAGGGAGCTAGAATTTATTTTAGTAATTCAACTCTAATCTGAGGCGCCCCTCATAAATTCATAATTTGGGGAGGCATGCTGTGAAAATCATGATCTTGACTAAATACTCTAGAAATCACCAAACTTTGTTATAAGTTGTTCACATAGCTACAAGAATGGAACAGAGTGTAATTAATACAACCAGATGGACATCAGTGTCAGAGTGGACTACTAAGGTCTACCAAGAATTAAGACATCTGGTTTCACTAATCAAAAGATTTTCTTCAAAGATTTGTCTCCAAACTCCTCCATACTTTACATGGCCCTCAGAAGCAGGACATGTTTGAAACCCCAGGAGGGTCCAACGAGGCCCCCTGTGTCTCTATGTTCCAGTCTAACACTCTGAACATAAAATAAATTTCAACAAGCAGGAAAAAAAGAGCGACCAGAATCCAAAAAATAGCTTTCAGATGGATATATTTTTGCAAAATAGAATTAAGTGCAGCGCCCGCAACCATTGGGATTCTGTATGTATAAATCTAAATGGTATTCAGCATACTAAAATCTTTTGCAAGACCACAGATAGAAACACCTCATTACAATTTAGGAGCCTTCAATCTTATCATTAGTTGTGATCTTTTTCCAAATCACAAATGCTTAGAGTGGTACATATAACCTATGGGAGAAAAATGCAATTAATAATATTTTTTACAAAAAAATACATGGTTCATCTTTACCCTGTGTCATTAATTAATATTTCTGAATGTTGAGTTTCAAATTTAAATCATGAGGAGGTAATGAGATCCCATGGGAAGAATAATGCAGACACTGAGAAACAACCTTTTTCTTTTTATGTCAGTCCAACAAAATACAAATTCATAAATATTTAGAGACACTGTGCTTCAAAATTGGTTCATTTTACAGAATGACAAAAAAAAAAATGAGACCTGTTACCAAAAAGGATAGAGAAGAATAAAAGATCTCAAAGAGTGTTGGTAATGGATAAGTAAACAGTCCTCTGAGAAAAATGGACACTGTTTAAAACGAGAAGTCAAAAAATGTGTCGTATGAAATATTCACACACTGGGAAATTCCGTTAGAAAACCCGGTTACTACTTCTAGCATGTTTCTTTTGACATCATTTAATTTTTTTTATGTTTATTTTTTTTAATAATTTACTTGATTTTCAACCTTTCATTTTTTTACCCTGTTGAATTAATATTTTAAATGTGCACTAGCATGGAGATATATTTCCTCATTGGCAACTCACTAAAAAACTTGGTCTCTGTGTAGGGTTAAACAATACTTGTATTAATGTAATGCTGCACCCAGAATAATGTTGAAACTTGATTAAAAAAAAGTCTAGTTGCCTTATACTTTGCTTGATTATTATATTCATTTACAAAACCACATTTAAAAAAAAAATATTTCTTTATTGTGACAGCAATTTAAAACATTTTATCATTGCATATTAACATGGTGAACGTTGGATTAATTCAGTTATGTATGTGAATATTTGTACGTATTTTTATAAAACATCTCATGCTAGGGTTGTTCAATAGTACTATGCTTCTGTATTGTCAGAGGTTCTGTTGCAGGTAAAGCTTGTGATATATAACTGCTAGTATATACATTTTCAGTTTTGTTATCAATCGAAACATCTGTACTTGGCTGCTCCACCCTCAGGACCTCTGGTGTATTAATTTGGTGCTTTTAATCAATGGGGATGTACCCTTTAAGAGTTTGTGTGCAATACCATGCGGTAAAACCACATTTTTTTTTTTTATAAATACAGTATTTCAATTTCAGAAATGCTAATCATGGAGACATTGCCTAAAATGAATTAACATCAAAGATGTTAGACAATTATAACCAATCAGGTATTAGAGTGATCATAGTTTTAGTAATTTCATTAGAAATCATCGTTAAATCTGAATAAACAACGGTATCATACATACCATATTCATAATGGTGAATATATAAGACTCTACATGGTCACTTCCATGATATGCAATCATTTTGGTATCTGCAACTACTAGAGTTTCGACCCATCGCTCTTTGCTGACGGATCGTTGTGATATTTTTCTGCTTTTTAGAATGTTTCTCTCCACTGCCTCACGCTGAAATGCTTTTCGGAAAATAGAACCAGCTTGACCTAAGATTGAAAGAAAAAAAAAATATTTTCACATTAAAATTCAAGTGTGAAACACCTTTTAAGATTGGCACATTTAGATTCATTCACTGGACAGATCTTCAGCATAACAGTTTTTCAAGGGTTCAATTTAGAGTGATTTTATTTCTTGCTAGAAGCAGCAATTTTGGATATATATATTTTTTATGGGGAACAATATCAGGGCTCATTTTGAAATCTATTTTTAATATGAGTCTATCGTTTGTATTTATTTAGTTATTTATTTTTATATATTGATTTATTTTAAGAGCTTGGTACACATAAAGCTTTATTTATATACAGGGTTTATTTAACCTTTAATGAACTCATTTGTGTAATATGCATGAGAAAATAGGCAGTACAAAAGAGGTAGAATAAAATCATTATAAAAAAAGTCTTTAAAAAAATTATACTGACAAAAGATTATGTCTAAATAATTTACTTTGGGTTTATTAGAAAGTGGAAATCTTACTTTCCTAACCTTTTAATTTTTGTTATGCTAAATACACAACACATTGTAAAAATGTTCGACATGGCCCAGTAAAGCACTCATTTACAATTTGAAAATCACATTTCCCACTGGCAGATGCTATTCAGTATTACTGACAGCAAGGGAAAGGTTTGGTCTTGATTCATTGGTCTTGATAACATTCAGAAGGTCATCGTCTATTTTAATATTTTGTAAAACAAAAAATCTTCATTTTGTTTAATTAGCACACTATCTCCATTCTCAGTGCAATTCTGTTTTTTTTTTTGGGGGGGGGGTAAATATGCATAAAAGATGCTTGTATTCAGTTTGTAGCAAATGCAGTCAGAAACACATTATCTTTATATCATTTTTTTTTTTAAATAAAAGTTATAAAAAGTTAGTTGACCTCTGAAAATATTGTCTCATTGACAAATCCCCCCAAAATCAAACTCAGCCCATTTCTCCGGTATATTAACCACCTTCTTCAGGAGTAGTCTACTCCTGAAGAAGGTGGTTAATATACCGGGGAAAATACATTTGGTCTCACGGGAAAAAGGAACATCTGTATCATTTAATTGAAGTGCTTGTCATATAGCACTATCTGGTGAGTGCTATCTATTAGGAGGGTTTACCACCTTCCACTTATCATTTACATATCCATTATCATTTACTGATATACAGTATATATCATGCATAATTTCAACACCAGTGATTTTGTCAATTCCCTTTTATTGCTGCATTGTTTTTGCACACTTGCTATCATTGAAATGTATTCTCTCACACAGCGTTGTAATAATTATCATCCACTCCACTATCAATAGCTAATTACAGCTTTTTGCTAACTATCACTCTTTATTGTATACTATCACTTTTCATATATTAACTTTTTTCTATATATTTTTTTCTTCTGCATTTTTTCATTTTTGTGTTACAATATCACACTAGGGAACCCCCTTGTCTTTTTATTTTTTTCCATACTTTCTAGTGTTGCCATGATTTTTTTTGAGCGTACAGAAACTACTTCATTTCCTATACAGACATGAGGTATCTGGGCAGATGACCTCAGTGGTACAAGCAAAAGGAATCCATCACCTATATTTTATTTCACTCAGAAATCACTGTGTGACAAATCACTCCATCACAGTGACAATATGCTAAACATTGAATATGGACAATTGATTTTACTACACAATAATTGGGGGACATTTTCTAAAGTCGAAAAAAAGTTTTTTGACTAGTTAATGTAAGAGAAACAACTTATTTCTAATGATATCTCTGCTTTCTCCTACTTACTAACCTGTTCAAAAACAATTTTATCTTTTACCAAAAATATTTTGCCTGGCCTGCCTCAGACTGGTATAAACACCATTATTCCATAAGAAGTTGGTGCTGTCACAGTGGAAAATATATTCCCATCTAAAAAGGATGTTGATATTGCTTTGTAATGGAAGGTGAACCTAAGAGAAAACCACTGCAACATGTGCCCTGCCAGCTGATCAATATTTATCGATGAGGGAAAACATTTATTAATTGAATTTAATTAGAATTGATAGTGAAACTAATCAATATGGTTGGCATAGTCTTAGTAATTATGCCCAAATGTGTGAATTGTCACAAATTTTCACGAATTAATTTTGCGATGCAAGTTTACACTTTAACATAGTAACATAGTTTATAAGGCTGTAAAAAGACATAAGTCCATCCAGTTCAGCCTATTTTCCTGCAATGTTGATCCAGAGGAAGGCAAAAAACCCATGAGGCAAGAGCCAATTATCCTCATATTAGGGAAAATATTGATATTGTAAACGACCCTCTTAGATCTGAAGACTGATTTCCCATTAACAAGACCTGGTATTGGTCAACAGCATTTCCATGCTGTGCAATGTGAGTAAGAAATCAACAAACAGTGCGTCAGAAGTTAGAAGAAGTAATTAAGTAACTTTGTGTGCATCTGTCTAGAAAACTTCAGATGACCCTATTTATAATGAAAATGCTTTAGACGGTGTACTTTGCATACAAATTATAACCCATCATTCTTGTCTGAATTTTAAAAAGGCCTTCATGAATGTTAAATATGAAATCCTACCGAATACCAAAGGTACAGCGCTGATTTTCAAATTTCAAGACAAATTCAATCATTTGTGAATAAAACATAAAAAGGTAATGTAATAATACATGAACTGAATTTTACGGCATGTAAAGTGTTAGAGAAATCAATTTTGAAATTGACAGTTTCCAGACTTGATGCATGTGGAAAGAAAGAGTATTGAATACATTTAAAATTGATAAATAACCTTTTCCTAACTATTTTCATAATTTGTATCAAACAGAGCATAGAAGGTAGAGAATACAAGGCAACTGATTTATATTGCAGGAGTTGGTTCATTAAGTGACTACTGTAGTTTAAGAGATTCCTCAAGAAGGTTCCAGAAAGATAATAGTATATGTTTCTTGCATCATTGGGAGTTCTTCATGTTGGCAGACCCTAGCTTGGCAATCTCATACTTGATCTATATTGAGCCTTTACTTCCTGTTATGGGGTTTATGCTGCTTCCTAACCTTCTACTAAATAGTCCTTTTACTACATAAATTATCAATGTAACATTTCTTAAATGAGACTCCCATGTTACAGGTCAAACTGTAAATGGAAGCTACATAAATAGCTACAGATACTTGCTACTGAGCTTGCTCTATTATTTGAAACTGACAGGAAGAGGAAGTGAAGAGGATTGTGGCGCCTGTCAAGACAAGAAGAGATCGACAGAGTATAGAGAGCAGGGGCACCACTGGAACTTATTAATGTGATCAGTTAGTATGTCCCCCTTCTGAATCACTCCTTGAATATGTTTTTAATTAGGTCTTAGTTTAATATGTCTTTAGGAATTCATTTTTTTTTTAAATTAGTAACAATATTGTCCTAAACCTCTTTTGGTGACACTAAAATGATTGTTTGGTTCTAGGGTCATTTAATATAGTTAAGATGTATGTATGTATAGTTTTACTTATAAAGTACCACAAATTTATGCAGCGCTGTACAATTCTGCAATACTAATATACGACAGATATGGGAAAAGTGCATTAACAATTACAAGTGAGTAACTTACAAGTGTGAAATCACTTTAGGTGCCAGGTTGTTATTGACACAAAAGCGGGTGAAATTTATTAAAGGCAAACTGATCGATCGAAATTTAAAAATTTTGATTGAAATTTCAATTGAAATTTAAACATTTTGATCAATCAATCGTTAAAATTTAAGACTTTAATAAATTTCACCCCTTAGGATGGAGGTCCCATTGAAGAGGAGATTGCCAGGAGACAGCTAGAGATTTGAGTCTGTTTTTTGGGTGTTAGCACAGGAGCAGATAAGTAAATTTGGATAGTACAGGACCCAAAAAAAAGATACTGTAGCTAATGAAAAAGAATTAGGATTCAAAAATCAGGCCCCTGAATATATAATTTTCTGGTTGATCAGACAGAACACAAATTTAATTAATAAATAAATAAAAAACACATACAAAATCTAAACAATGAAGACCAATTTCAAAGTGACTTAGAATTGCTCTGTCTACAACTTACTGTAGGGACACCCTCCAGGCCCTCCTACTTGATGAGCACTGTGGCGTTCTCCTCTCTCCAAGGAGCGCATCGGGAGTATTAAACTCCTCTTCTGATGCGCCCCTGTCTTCAGCTGTCAACTTCTAAGCCTGCTGGCAGCTCATCTCTTGTGTAAGGGTTTTCGATGCCCTGTAATGGTGGCACAAAGGCACCTTAAAGGGCCAGCTCGATTTTAGAGAAAGTGCAGTTAAACCTCGTGGAGTGTAGGTGAAAGACTCTGCTCCACAAAAGGAGGCCCTGAGGCCTACGTAGCCTCAAGTAGGGACCAGGAAGGACCCGGTTACCTTTATTAAAGGGCCATATGCCCATATATTGTACTTAAAGTGCCAGTGCCCATAATTTCTGCTGAGTAGAGTAGGGGAATCTAGCCCTCATGTCCTACATCATAAGGATCCAGTCCTAGTGACCAGAGCCAGTACTATATTTAAAGAGCCAGTGCATCCTTAAAAGATACAGTGCACCTTCAAGAGCCACAATTCCTGCATTGATTGTGAGTACCCTGAGTAAGTAATCCTATAGGAGCTGCTACTTGATGAATGTACCTATTGAATAAGTGTTTGTAACTGCATCTATTTTACTGTTTCTACTAACATTTCATCTCCTCTGTGTGCATAAGCTGATAAACATTTTAACACTAAAGTTCTTGGTGCCCATGTTTTTCACAGTACCATACCGCAACCGCTACTTATCATGCCCATATTACTCCGAATCAGTGCGAGGGCTAACTACAGAGAAACTCTGAGGCGAGCATGCACTGAAACAGAATATTGATATAAAACTGCTTCTGCACATGCTCACCTCAGTGATTTTGAACAGGAAGCGAAATGGATTTCAGAGCTTTTGAAGAGCAGAAGATATCAGCCTAATAGTAACAGCAGGAGGCAGGGCTAGAGAGCAAAATACATATTGCTAAAAAAAATGTCCTTCATTTAACATTCACACTTGGATAAAGCTTTAGTTCCCCTTTAATGCCCATTAAAAAACAAAATATGAAAATGAAATGACATTTTTTTTTTAAATAGATATCACAGATAGAGATTTCATATAGTTGATTAATGATCTGAATACTTTTGCTGTATGCAGCAGGTACGTTTCATTTCGTAATTTTCTTTAAATATGGGAGAAGTGAACAGTCATATTGTACTGATAATAATAATTGTAGAAAACCATTACCACCTTTATTTCTTCAGCAGCTTTTTATGCTAATGTCAGACTGTCATTTCAAAATTCTCCTCTTGGGAAATCTTATCAGGTTAAAAAAGAAAAAAAATCTACAGATTAGCCTGTGACACTTTTATGGTAAAATATCCAAATAGAACTTGAAAACTATAATCTGTAAATGTTCATTATATCCTGTAGCAGGCGTAAAATGAATTTAAGATTGGGTGTTTCTAAATGCCAAAAGTGAATGTCGGAAAATGGATATCTATTCACTTCCAAAACAATGAAAAAAAAATAAAAGTTTTTTTTTTAACTTTAATAAAATGTTATTTTCAGTGAATTTAAAATTGTAAGGGTCAGTAAGACCTTGGGGGCTGTGTATGCGACCCGTATCCCAAGCAGTGAAATTCAACCCCCTCTTCTCCTCTTCTTTGAGATCATGAGTGTACAAGTAATTCTACATATGAACACGCATGCCATTCACTAATCAGGATGTAAAATAACAAAGGGTGAAGCACATGACAGTGCAAGTCTAGACTCACAAAACCAGGAAAAGCGCTGATGTCATGAATCATGCAAATGGTGACCTCATTTTAGCATTTATTTCAATTATAGCATACAAACAGAAAATCACAAACATTTTTGGTTTTAAGTGAATAGGCTGCCTTTTAATTAGCCTCTGGAAGGATTCCAACAACAGGTTAATATTATTAAATCAATATATACTCTATAATGTCATACACAATAAAATGTATATTTGAACACCCACACACACACATATATA
>WMED01017093.1:3057-13106 GCA_019650415.1 Pipa parva | reverse complement strand
GCCCTCTGGTTTCCCCATCTCGCATGCTGCCCCCTGGCTTCCCCATTGTGAAACAGTAACAAAGTATAATTTTTACCAACTTCTTAGCTTGATAAATATCTTCCTTGATGCCATGAAACCTTACCCTATAACATAAATGATTGACATGACACCTTATTGTAAAGCATGTGAGGTTGAAATGTATCATTTATTCAGTTCACAGTTCATAAAATAGCACTGATAAGTGTTCATTTTTATAGAAAACGACCCCCTGAGGTGCTAATTTTGGAAAGCTGCATTTTATTTTTTTGAATTAGCAAGAACTGCTAAATTGTACGGATGTCATTTCTCATAGCTGGGGATGACAGTTTAAAAACCATGTGGAAAATTCCAGAAAAAAATGGCATTAGTGGTTCTTTGAAAGCAGCATCTCTTAAAAACAAAATTAATATTAACACATCACAAGACACACATACATACATATTGTTACATGACTGATGAGGATTGTAGAATTATTATGAAAAATGAGTATGATGGGCTGCCTGGTCTTAGTGGGGGTGCAACATATACTAAGCTATCCTTGGGCAAAGCAAGGTACAACCAGGGGGATTTAGCAGAGGCAATCATTTACCAAGGTTTAGCTACGCGTATCATTCAGTCAGATGTTGGCTTTATTTTCTCTCTCCTACACCAGTGAATAATAATGGGATACTATACCTCAGAAAATTATTGCATTTGTTGATGAATTCTGCCTGAATGGTCCATACAATTTGCACACCCAACACTTGTACACTTAACCCAGCACCATAAAAGCCAACCCCCACCTCCTATTCTGATTTTTGGGTCCTGTACTGCACTTCAAAATTATACAAAAATGGTTTTGTTTGTGTTTTTTTATTTGTTTTTTGTTTTTTTACAGAAAGCAATCTATTTCCAGGGTCAAAGATACATACTTACTGGGTAATAGACCCTGAAAATAGTTTATTTTTTCCCTTCAAAAGACACCAAAAAGAACGCCCTATGCTATAATATAAAAAAAAAAAAAAATAATGACAAACTGTTAACTGTAGCCCTATAAGATACACAGAGGACAATAGACAGGATAATAGGTTTCTTAAAACAAGTTCTTAAAGGTCACTAAGACTTAGTTTCCATCTTTTAAATGAGCAATTATATGTGCAGAATCTACAGTTACAGCTAATTTAAAAGCCTAATTGTTAAAGCCCACCCAGATGCACCTTAGTCAAACTTTGTACCTTCAGTTGAAGATTCAAATGCAAAGTTAGAGCTAACCTCCATTTGCTAGCGCTATACAGTTACACTGTGTGCCTGTATATTTTAGAGATTTTTATTGTAAAGAATATAGCAGATGTTATTGCTCATTTACAACAGATGACTGCAGATGGGATTTATGAAAGAAACTCAAAGCAATCAAGTGGCATATTTGTTATAGTTGTACCAAGAACAATCCCATCTCTACACTCACTGTCTACCGATGGCAGCTTGAGCCTCTGAACGCTGTGCATAATACTTAATAATAAGGATGCTAAAGCAAGGCATGCATTAAAGAAGTAGAAAGGGCTGCAAAACATCTACAGATCTTAATTGGATGATAAGTCCTCTTTCCTTATATGGGTGGCACAGCTGTGCAATGACAAATGCTGTCACAACAAAGAACGGGAGCTTGGTGAGACCTTAAAAAGCAAATCACCGACACACAGATTTCAGCAGAAAAATATTATAATTCAAGTTAACACTGTGTTCCAGATGGAGACTGCTTGAAAAGGAACCATTTTTTTTTTTTTATCAAGGCTCCACTGAAAGAGAATATTGAAAAGGAAACCAGCTTTACATAGTGAAGCATCATTTAATGTAAAGGTGTATGTAATGTAATGTGGGGCTTATTCATGAAAGTCTGAACATACTTTTATTTTGCTATGTGGAAAACTTTGGTTGGTCATGGATTTATGCAGATCTGTGCATTACTTTGAGGCTATTCATCAAGTAGCAAATTTGTCAAGGTGTATTAATTTTCTTTTTATATTGTGCTACTCTATTACACAGCATTTTACAGAGATTCATCATTCAATTCAATCTCTGATCTAGTTTCCTTATTTAGTTCCACATACACTGATGTATGTTTTTCGATTGTGGGAGGAAACCCACACAAGTGCAGGGAGAACACACAAACTCCATGCAGACGAAGTCCAGGGTGAAAATTGAACCTAGGACCCAGCACTGCAAGGCAGCAGTGCTAACCACTCAGCCACCACACTGCCTGCTCAGCTACTGCACTGTGTCAGTGTTGCTAGCTTTACTTCACCAGATGACAGTGGCTAATAAAGAGGTTGATGTTAGGGCTGCTTCTGACTGACTGATTATACCACACTAAACAAGAAAATCTGTCCAACACTATTCGCCTCTTCGCTATGTGAATCCATGCTTAGTGAATAAGGGGTAGAGTATTCACCACTGTTGGAGCTTAGGGACCCAAACTGAAACAAATTCACTATGACAGTCGAATTCTGACTTTCATGAATGTGCCTCTGTTTTGTGGGGTAAATAAAAAGAAGGCAGCATAGGACAGTTGATTAAACAGAAATATTTAGACAATGTTTACACTGTATTAGTTTACTCAATATTTGGGGGAGGGTTAAGAGTTTAGTAGATTCCTATATTATTAACTTCAAGGCAAAATAATTTCCTATTCCAAGGACCTGTGTTGTGCCCTAGGGGGAAAGTATTTTGGATTAATGGTTGCAGTATATTCAAATGATAGCTCTATGAAGGAGGAGCTTTAAATATTGATTCCTGGGGATAAATATTTAGCAGTTAAGTGGAGTCTACCTAAATTGTCCATAATTTGTCTATGTGTGATTAAGCAAGGGAATTAGATTGTAAATTCCATAGAGGCAGAGACTGAAGTGAATGGTTACTCTCTGTAAAGCACTAATGTGTCAGTGCTATATAAATATACTCATTAAGAAATCCATAGAAGCTATATGTTGAAGGTATAGACAATAACTGCATTATGCTGAATTTCAGTCTACAGCAAGCAGGTGTATCTCTAGGCTTTGTCATTCAGTCAGTCTGTTCCTTCTGTGCGGGATACAGTGAAGTCCATATATTAGGGAACAAAATATTACCTGCTTTTACCATCACATGTGCTCTCAAGACAGAGATATTAGTAACAAATATACCATCCCTATAAAGATACCCATAACTTATATTGTGCACAAACTACAGTATCAGTTTGGAATAAGTGTAATTATCTACAATTCTTATAACATTTCTGACATATTTACCTAGTCCTATCCAATATGTTTGTTATCTAAATATATACTTTTTTAAAAAAATCATGGCAATTCTTATCAGGCAAGGGCCTGCTTTAAATTATTCTACATTTTTGCCTTGGATAAAAAATTAATAAAAGGAATAAAGTTTCCATTCATGAGGGTTGTAAATAATTGGTTTACATGTTGGGTGGAAGGAAGATGCAGAACATAACATTACTAAAAGTAGTGGAACATTTGAAATAATATTAACATGCTGTAAAAAGACTGACCATATGAAGTAGCAAAATACAGCAGGTTTCAATCATCTTGACTAAATCTATTAAAAAATCATCAAAGGCTCAATTCATAGTAATAGAATTGCATTGAAGTTGCATGAAATGTCATTCAAAATCTACACAGTTTTAATATCTATTTTATTTAGCTTTAAATCTTTTCTACAGCTTTGCTGTTGTGAATGAATTCAATGAGAAATGACGAACTTGAGATTTTAGAATTGGAAATCCATGAGAGAAAAGCAAGAACACTAATTGCGTTAGATCTAAGGAACATCTGATCAAACTCAGTTACTCCCCACCCTTACTTTCCAACGTTTAAATATTTTTAACTTTGTTTACACGGCTGGTTTCTGCATTAAGAAAACAAGCGCTGCAGTAGCTCAGTCAGAACATTCTGTAAAATAGCATGAAATCCACATAGTGGAATATAAGTGTGAATTAAATAACTACGCAGCTGAGCTAGAAGTAAATCAATGAGAATGGAGCACACAGAGAGATAGAACAAAGAGAGAATAAAAAGAATTTCAAACTACTGGTGATGTCTTTCACAATAAACAAAGTTATTTAACTCTCCTGGCTAATACTGAATCTTGCCTTACCAACTCCATTTTCTGAATTATGTACGTGCAATGGGGCATCTGCTGGTTTGGTTTGTCCAGTGCATCCAGGAAGGTAAATGTTCGTCATTTCCATCATCAGGTTGATAAGTAGGTTTTGCTTGTGTAACACCAGGACCATAGGGGAATCTATTTGCTCACCATGGCAAACTTTGCAGACATAGGTTAACCTCTTATTAAGACAAGCTTGGGGGTTATTCATTAAAGTGCGAATTCGTCTTGCATAACCGCTTTGCATCTGTCGTGTCACTACGATCAGGAAGATGTGAATTAACTTCTTCTTATTCATGAAGCAGTGGACAGAGACAGACATGGCCGCATGCGTAGTGCTGCGTAGTCAGTCACACAATAATGGGATGAGAAATCATGAGGAGTGAAGCGAATTTGATAAGTAAAGGCAGTGACGTCAGTCTCATCATATCCAACTGACTGTATATAAGTGAAAAATACTAATTTTTAAAGGTCACCTTGTGCCTAGTTCATGTTTAGTAGTAGACTAATTTAGCTGCAGTTGCCATTGGTAATTTTTAATTAATAGTCAGTCACCTTACGCAACACTGGAGCCCTACCATCAACCCCTCAATTCGCCACTCTGATCTGGCGAAGGCAAACAGGTTAATTTGTAGCCTTGTAGAATCCGCTCCTTTGACAGACTCCATCTCATGCTGAATATCTGAATTACCTGTACACACGCACAAAAATTGATGCAAAGAGCTTCGTAAGTCCGCCACTGGACTAATTGGTGGCAAAATCATCACATTGCAAAGTTTGTTGAATAAGCGGAGTTGGAGAAGTCTCGAAAGGACGTGAATTCAAGCATTTATTGAAGAGTTCACCCTTTAATGAATGACCTCCATTGTTTTATGATGGGAACACACATTTCAAATATTAGCATTGTCATAGGATATAATTGTTCACTAAAAGATCTTAAAGGCAAATATGAATTTGAGCGCAATTCATAATTAGTAATAGGTAATACACATTCCATGTGCCCCCACTAGCCCTAGAAATTACTAAGTATTTTAGAATCTATATCTTTCAAATGGTGTTCGAGCTAGAAACTGACTTGAAACCCAGTACTAATGGTTATTTTTAGGAGCCCCTCAAGTAGCTGTTCCCTCCCTAACCTCGTTGGTACTACTTACTGCAGCCTCAGATTGTTAAAGGGGCTGTCCATCTTGGAATTCATTTTAGAATGTTAACCAGTTTTTTCAGTTGGTCTGGATTATTTTATTTTATTTTTCTTAATTATTTGACTTTGTTTTACTTTCTATTTTGGTTTCTTTTGGTGAACCTGTATATTTGCATGGACACACATAGTGCTTTATTTTCAGTTCTATAACATAAAAACTCCATGGAACTTAGTCATCCATTAAACATATATGAGCCAATGGGAAAAGGCTTAACAAAAGCACTATCTGAAACCCTAAAATATTAATTTGGTATGGTTATATAACCCTTCCTTGGGCTAAAGTTGAGCACAACTTACCTCTTTACTTCTATCCCAGTGATCTGCTTATGACTCTCAGACATGTTTAGAATTTTATAGATGGACTCTCTGCACCAGAACAAAAAAATGAAAGCAAAGCTAATTTCTTTTCAAGATGACACATATTTACAAAATATTTACACACAGTTCTACAGTACGTTCAGGCACAAATAAGCCCTTTTTTAATGACAGAATTCCATTAAAAAAGATATTTCCATCAGGGATAAAAATGCTGCTTGTGCCAAAAAACATTGCATACTGGTCAGTATAGTGGATTAGTGTGGATAAAAATGTATTTAATTTCATTCTAATAAAGTATTGCAAATTTTTGTGCCAGCATAGGATAAAATTTTCTGTGCCTGACACAGCAGCCCATCTCACTTTATGACTGACATACAGGCTAATTTTAGAAAGCAGAGAAAGTAACAGTCATACAGTCTGCTGCAGGCTACGATATAAAGATATATCTTTATATATCAGGCTATAGATGTATGACATGTCTATAAAGATATCATTGTTTTTTTACATTGCCTGATGAGATTATTAGCACACTACTACAAATAAAACACCTCTTTAAATGCAGAAAATGGTACTTCTGAATGACAGTTTTATGAAAACTGTACATCTTTGATCAGAAAAAAATAGTAAAGTGATGTTTATAGCTATACCAGAAATGAAACAGATGATTTTAAAATGATTTGGGGATGACAATATCCCTTTAAGTATTGCCCAGTACGACCATAATTTCTTGTTTGTTTTTTGTAGACTGTAGGAATGCTTTCACCTCACAAATCCTAAAAATGTTTTATTTGGAGTATCTGAAAGTATTCAAACTGCTGTCACCTTGTTCTTTTGAGGCAGTAGATAACCATGTGCAAAGACTTAGACGGATTACTTTTTAATTGGTTTTATAGTCTGTTTCATTAGAGAACCAAATTTAAGCTGAAATTGAGCCTCGCATGCAGCATTTTCTTTATATGGCTGGAGGCAAAAGATTTCTCCAACTGAAAAGCAGTCGGTAATTTGTTCACAACAGAGGAAAAAAAATATTTTGTCATTTTGTATCATACTACAGCTTACAGAAATATTAATGAGCTACTCCCAAACAAAAACTTGTCCACAAAATGAGGTATTATTATTCAGATGTAACAACTACAACTGAAAATGTAAAGTTTTTTGAATGGTAAAAAGTAGGAATAGTCTATGAATAACTTCTTTATACATATGTGGCTTTAAACAATTCTGCCAAAGTCGTCTGTTTGTAAAATGAGACATTAATTTATTAAACTCGGAAAGACCGAGAGCAGTCTTTCCAAGTTTACTGAGTCAAATCTTGCATTGTTCTCGTGAGATTTTTTTTTCAAGTTTTCGAGATTGAGTTTTTCAATCTCGATTTTTCAAATTTTTTCAATGCAAAGGTAGCCATACTGTACATTAGTTGCATGGCTAACTTTCCTTCGAAAATGTCGAAAAATCAAGACCGAAAAACTCGATCACAAAAAAAAAATCACGTGAGAACAATGTGAGATTTCACTTGGTAAACTCAGAAAGGGGGGAATTCACCATTGAGTGAAGTGAGCTCTGAATCCTTCGGCTCACTTCACACATGGTGTTATGCGCTCACTGATGTCCTGCATCAGCGAGCGCTTTAAAGGTATTCCAGTCTTGGCGAGGCAACTCTTTTGCTCTCGCCGAGACTGGAATCCCTTTCATGCGCATGCTGATATCCGCGTGCAGAACATCAGCGAGTGCATAACACCATTTGCGAAGTGAGCCGAAGGATTCAGAGCTCACTTCACTCAATGGTGAATTCCCCTCCAAGAGCGGCCTTTCTTGATTTTAGTAAATTTTGCCCTTTCAAGGATTTCTTTGGTTTTCATGGACTTCCGGAGACAAATTTCACCCAGGGCAACAGTTTAGGAGCAAACGCAGCCCATTACCCCCCTCCCCCAATTTATTCTTCTTACTGCCTGCCCAAAGCCCCCCACTTACTTACTTTTGCTGTGGGGTAGGCAAATGGGTAGTGGCAGTGAGTGTGCAGGTGTGTACTGGGCAATTGCTGTTGTTTTTACTGATATTATGCTTTAACTTTCACATTAGCTTCTGTCTTATCTAATAATTTTGTGTAAGAATACTATGTGAATAGAGAAAATGTTGACATCTTTTGCTACCCAGAAGAAACTTCTTAACTATCTCTGTAGTTTATAATCCAATTATAATAGCTTACGTTTTTATTAAATTCAATATTTAAAAGTAGATTAAAAGAATAGAGTAACAGCCCATAAACTATTATATTATTTTATTTATATGTTCTTTTATATATATATATATATATATATATATATATATATATATAAATAAATGTATTATTTTGCTATTTCTCTGAAAACATATACTTTTCTAATTAACTGCCATTAGATTTTTTTTTTGTTTTCTACTAATTCCTCCTGAATTTCCAGGATTCTCCTTGGGCAAGGGGCCCATACATGGTGAGTAGAATTCCTGCTACAAATGTTAGAATTGGCTCCTAAAAATAAAAAGCAAAACATTTTAAGAGAAATTCATCATCAAGAGCAATCTTTCCAGAAGCCTATTAACTAATCACAACCAATCAGCTGTTTGGATTCTCTGCTATAGAGGAACCAGAATTAGGAATGCTAACTTCTAATTGGTTGCTTAGGGGTTAGTAGACATGTGAAAAGAATTGCTTGGGTTGACTAATTTCATTCTTTTGACAGAGCAGGTAACAGCTGAATCAATAACTCAAACAGCAGCAGCAAAAAACCTAAACAAAAGAAAATAATGAATAAATTAAAAAATGTGAAAACCGTTTTAAAAGACTTTGTTCCTATTTAAAGGAGGAACATACCTATTTTCTGTTTTCTCTTTATCCAAAAACAAGCATTTTAATGCATATTTCTGTTCATTGCAATTTCTTGCCGCCACTTTTTGAATTCTGTGGCCGCTTCCTTGTAGCAGCATCCCTGAGCATGCTCAATACAATCCTGTAACATTTTCTGAAAAGGCTATTTGAACACACCCATGAGGAGAGGCCAGTGCTCTTCAGACTGTGTAAAGTGCACGGGGTTATATTTCTGGTTAATTAAAACCAAAAATAACTAGCTGTTCCAATCAAACATTTCTGGCTCATTCTATGATTGTCTAGTTGCCAGAGATGAGTGTTTATTAAGGTCTAATTTCAGGGCTGAAGCATCAAAGTCATCACATTATGTGCCCAATGTATAACAGATGATTCATCCACATGTTATACAGCACTGCAGGCCCTAAATGAAAAGGAATTACTATCTATTGGCTTGACTAACTAAGTATACTATGTCACTGCATCTCTTTTAGGCGCAATCATTGAACCAGGGTGGGTTTGATTTTAAGAGTATTTTTAGACTGTCTGGGTTTACAGAAAACCTACTGACTGGACATCCTCTTTATGGGAACAATGCACTCATTATGGGCAGTGAGCCTGTTCCAAACTCTTAAACAATTCACTCATTTCATAGCAGGTACTTTTCATATTGCTGATTTGCTGATTGATCAATCCTTCCATGTTGGGAAAATTTCTGGAGAGATCTTCCTAAGAGTATAGTAGTACAATACTAAAACTGTAATGTAAATAAACAGCTGATGTGACATTAAAGGGGATTTATAGTCAGATTACATCTTTACATATGCAGTACTATACCTTAGAAAGAAGCGTTTCTCCCCAGTAGTTGTTTGATGTGAAGTAGAATGTAACAAGCAACATTTCAAAACTTCCGCACCAGGAAATGTGTGTGTGAGACATGTACTGGCCCATTTTCCATGAAAAGGTACCTGCCCCAGAACATTTTTCCCCTACTTACTATTTAGCGCCTGCGCACAAGTTACCTTTCCCAAGCCTGAGCCCCAGCCTGTGCTTCCTCCTAATGTAGCCTGACCTTTAGGTGCCCGCCCCCTAAGCTTCAACCAATTGGAAGCAATGCCTATGTGCTATCGCTGCAGCAATACCTGCCGACGTTGCTGCAGTGCTAAGATTTCCTACACTGGGGGTTGAATTCAAACCTCCCACACCACCCCAATATCATCCCCCGATCCCCCCCAGCATCAGCCCCCACCCACACACCCAGAGCTAATAATCATTATCCGTCATGTAAGCGGTTATGATTTAAAACACAATTACTGTATTTCCATAGCGCTACTGTAATAGTGTTATGGAAATAATTAGTGTAATCTAAATAAACCCCATCTAGTAGGGATCCCTAGGATCCCCAAACCTCCCGCAAGTATCACCCTCACTTAGCACTCAGCTAGGCTGGGGGGCCACTAATTGCAGGAAGTGGCTCCCTGAGAGCCACTCCTCTTCTCCCTACCCCCTACCTCATTGTACCCCTTTGGGGGG
>WMED01017092.1:0-13107 GCA_019650415.1 Pipa parva | reverse complement strand
AGAAATAACTCCAACTTTTGTCAGCAAAGTATAAGCATTTCCATATCATGTTCATAAGTTGAGGCACAGTTCACAGCACATATATCCACATCTCTGCAGTAATTAGTTACATTGTAGCAACTGCTCTCTTCCTGTCTTTCCCATAGAGAGAACCACATATCCACATCTCTGCAGTAGTTACATTGTGGCAACTGCTCTCTTCCTGTCTTTCCCAAACAGAGAAGCACATATCCACAACATCTCTGCAGTAATTAGTTACATTGTGGCAACTGCTGTCTTTCCTATTGAGAGAACCACATATCCTGCCAGTGAGGGTCTTTATAATATTTCTTGGACCCTCCTATCTTATTCATATTATTAAACACATTTCAAGCCTGTTAAATTATACTTCACCTGTGACTATACATTTTTAGGCTGACACTAGATCGAGCTATTGTATAACATATAAGAGCTTTAGCAAGAGAAAGTATTTTCCACAGAAAATATACAGTATTAAATGAATAAACCCCTTTTTTTCCAATTTTTGTAGTGTCCAGCCGGTACACTACACTGTCTCTATCTTTTTCATTTATTGTGTAACTAAAAACCTCTCTCTGCTAGGGACAACATAACCAAATGCTATGTCAAAGTAGTAGAGGGTATTCATAGCACTCTCCAGCTTTCCCCCTTTCAGGTAAATTAAAAAGGTCTTCTGGCAGGTAACCAAAAAGGGAATAAAGTGGCTTGGAAAGCCTGCTGTATTAAGTCTACAGCACAAAGCACATGACACATAGAATGCCAGACGGGTATATTCCATCATTCTGTGGCAAAAAAACACAGCTCCCCAGAAAGCTACAGGGAATAAAGCCCAGGTTATTGAAGCCTGGTGAATGCATGGCAGATGCACACTAGGTAAGTATATGGTTGCAGTGCTTGCACCCACAAGGAGTGAAAAAGGGGGATGCCCATGGGGTTGGGTAAGGACAGATCTGCAGAAAGTGTGACCCCCATCCTTTTTTATTTTAGAAATCCTGAGGAAGCAGTGTATTTTATAAGCTTCACTGTGGAAAGTCATTATTTGTTAATTATAACAGTGACAATGCATTAGAAACTGCTGATAACCTGTAGGATGTTCCTATTATAAATCTCTTTCGAATCATCCTTCTCTATAGATTAATAAGAGATATTTCTGAGCCAGGTATCTTTTTCATTTAAATGATGCAATGCAGAATTAACTAAATCTGGTTTCCTATTAGTTGCTAATTCTGCATGTATTGGGTAACAATAGAATTGACATCATTTTATCAAAGAACATACAAACTGGCTTTATTGGCAGAAGCTAACCCTGCAAGAGTAATGAAACCAGTTACATTTTCTCTTTCTTTCTTTCTTTCTTTCTTTCTTTCTTTTTTTTTTTTTTTCTTTTACAGACATCAATCAATTAAATCTGAAACAATGTGATCTGATCTTTTTAGGAAGATTATAGCGTGCAGGTTGAAATGCCCGCTGACTTACATGAAAAGATTTTCCATTACTGGGCTAACAGATCTTACTACCAAAGTCTTAAATACTTAATACATTCTAAATCAAATCCTGCAAAGCATTAGTCTTTAAATGTCTTTTTGTATGACGTTATATACATTTATAAAATTAAGATTATAAATGTAACTCTACAGCATGACTTTAGAAGTAAAATAGCTATTACCCTTTTCAAATTAAAAAGGATCACAAAGATTTACTACATAAGTTGATAAAGAATTGTATTACTTTCATTATTTTATATATGGAAGAGTTTATTCATTTATTTATCAATGAGTGCTTTTCTAATATGCATGTATATTTGTTCTTATTTTTAATTTGGCCTGCAGCTCTCCCTGGCTGTTGTCAGTATGTACTGTGCTGTCCTTGACTGTCTGGTCCATTTCATAGCTTCTGATTTACCTTAGGGGGGCACAATAGCTAGCTACTCTGGGGTGGGGGAGTTTTTATAATGAAAATCCATTGGAGCCTAGGGACTGGTTGCAATTGATATCTTCTGCAGTTTTGCACATATTATTTGTATTTATCTCACAAGTCTTTTTTTATTGTTATACATATACGTACATATAAGGTGCTTCACATAATGATTATCCTGGTGTGAGAATTACCATTCACCTTTGACTTTGTGGCTAAACATAGTTAGAGTAGCAATGTTCTTTGCTTTTAGTAAATACAGTTATACTTTTATTAATAAAGGAACAGAATAGAAGGCTTAAAGGGCTGATCAGAATATAAAAATAACAATGTCAAGATTAGGCTTATGGCATAAATAAGCAAGAACACTATCGAGCTTTCAATACATAAATGCATTAAACAGAAATACTTCTATTAAAACCTTAGAGGATAACATTACCTCACATATCAACACAAAGAAAGCTGATAAATGAAAATGAACTCCACTGCCCTGTTATTGAACTGCTAACCTTTTAATGGTAAGTCATTTTTTATGACTTAAGCTTTAGAGAAGCTTTCCAAAGCACCTTTGTTTTATACATGCCTTGCTATTAAGCATGAATCAATCTAGTAAGAGTATGATTGCTTGTTTTGTCTAAGATAAATGTGCTCTATAGTGAACTTACAGTGACAGTGTCTTTTGTTACGTTTATCCTAATGATTTTCTACCTTTATTTTCTTTATTTTACCTTTTAGACAGCTAGAGACAGTTTGAAATAAACTACCGAGTCTGTAGGAAGAAGGTCACAAATTGCAGTAGAACCAGCATGTGCAATAATTCATGTTGTTTATTTATGTGTGAGAGCATTAACCTGACAGCTGCCTATGTGCCAAAAGCATAAACATGGTTTAAGCCCTATTAGTCTAGTTGAATAATTAGAAAGAGGAGTACTGTAGTATTATATGATACTTTATTTGGACTAAGTTTATTATTTAAAAACAAGCTTTTGAGAGATATTCCCTCTTCATCAGGTCAGAGCGATACTAAAGGATACTGCTTTGAACTAATGAAGAGAGAATATCTCTGGAAAGCTTGTCTTAAATAATGAACTTAGTCCAAATAAAGTATCATATAATACTACAGTACTCCTCTTTCTAACGAAGTGCCAAAAGGAAATATTTCAATAAAAATATTTAGCATAATATGATACAGAAAGTGTAATGTATGCTAGGCAATTATGTAGAGGATAATGTACCCCTTTCTGTAATTTAGGAGGAGTTCCCTGACCATATAAAAGCATGAGGCCTCAGGAATGGAACTCTAAGGGCATCTTTACACTACAGTTCAGCAATAAAACTGAATTGTAATGTTAGGATGCAATTCTTTACAGAGAGAGTTATAAGAAAATAGAGTAGCCTCCCACACACACAGCCTCCCTTTTCTATTTTTTTTTTAATATTATTTTTACCAGAAAATGTTGAAAATGCATTTGTGAAATTTAGAAACACATTCTGAGAAGTCCGAATAGTCGCGTAAAGCTCTGAATTCGTGTCTATTCTTCACTTCCCCATGTTTTTTTATTGAGCATATTCGGCAAAGTATGTATGTTTGTATCATTTTATTTATAAGGCACCACAAATTTACACAGCGCTGTTCAATTCAGCAATACAAGTACAAAAGAGACATGGGAAAAGTGCATAAAACAATACAAGTAAAATATCACAGGGATACTTCACTTTAAGTGCCAGGTTGAGTTTGACACAAGAGGTTGGAGGTTGAATATGTGACCAATTCAGTCATCTACAATAGTTATGAACTAACTGAGCTCTTCACATCACTTTGTGTGCACTTGCATAGGTACTTCTACTATTGATGAAGAGGAGGAGTGTGTTGAAAGTGTGAATGCTACTAGGGGAATTGCTCCAAAATCACCTGTTTGACTTTGCCATTTCAGACTGGCAAATTGGGGGGATGATGGCAGGGCTCCAGTGGTGCGTAAAGTGACTATTCATTAAAAAGTGACAATAACGACTGCGACTAAATGATAATATGATGTAGGGACAAGGTGGCATAGAAACAGAATATTCACAGAATACAGTTAGTGGGATATGATGAGACTGACATCACTGCCCTTCACTTGTTGAATTTGTATCACTCCGCATGACTTATTTTGGAAGCTTCATGGCTTTGACAAATGAAAAAGGTATAAAACACCCTTTGAAAACATGCAGTGGAATTTAACAACAGGTGCAATCATATACAGAGGTATCGCAACCAATCAGAAGTTAGTATTCATTGGCATAGGGAGCTAAAAATAATAAAAGTCAACCCTAGATTGATTGCTATTAGTTACTAGACCTCTCAAATGTTTACCCCTGTTGATTAAATTATCTTATTATATTTTTTCAGCTGGATAAGAACGCAAATGTAAATATATATCCTAGTAAAAAGCTCAGTTGATTTTTATTATATAACACAGAGGAGATAGGTTCCCATTTCTGAAATATTTGATTTTGAGATTTTTCCGCTTTGACATCACTAAAAAAGGACTGATTGACTGTACTGCAGCCTAGATTTGGTTTTTATTCATTGTCTTTTGAACTACCAATAGTAATGTCCAGGAATATCCATAGTCTGAGATAAAAGACTACTTATATTAAATTACAAAGTGTACAATGTCTTTTTTGAAAGTCAGAGTGTCATGATTTCAGGGAACACAGTGCTTCCTATTTAAAACTTCCACCGCTGACATCACACATGATGTCAACCAGCTGTGATTGGTGCAGAACCTAACCTGGAAGCGCTGGGCTAGAAGAGAGCGCAGGGCTTGCCAGTATCCACTGAGCTCTTGCCGTGCTCATGAGTGGCACAAGGAGCCAGGCCTCTTGTGACATCCCCCCCTCAGGCCCTCCCTAATGTGGCCCCCCCCTCTCCATATCAGTACTAGTTAGAAAACTAAAAGGCCCACTGAGCACCTGGATGTCAACTCCTGCAACTAAAACTTAGTAAAACAGGCTCTCAGCTCAGACACAAATAGAGGTAGCCAAAACATTGGCAAACCTTGCAAAAAAAAATGTATTAACTACAACATAACTTAGCAAGCTTTAAACACAGAGAGGGGAACGGGTTCTGAAAAACAAAAACAAAACAATTTTAATTTCCATACTTTAGTATGGGCTGGACCCTCTGTACCACAATGAGAGCTGGCACTAGTTAACACTGAGGTAAGAGGGTATGGCCTTTGCAGCAGGGGACCTGACAGAATGTGGCCCACAGGTTAACCCTCTACTGGTGGCAGCTGAATATGACTCAACTGAATCACTGGTGGAGGCTTGGATCAGCACATATAGCAGGATCACTTGGAGAACTCAGAACTGCAACTCATAGCACGCACTGAACTGGAACATACAGCACCTCTTTGGAGCTGCGTAGGACTGGAAATCCTCTGGGACCCACCGGCCTGCTGCTGAGATATACTTGGTGCTGGCAAGACTGATGCTGAGGTGCTAGCTGTGCAGAGACACTCCAAAGCTGCAGATCCCTTTAAGACAGCATGGAAGTTTGAACACAGGCTGATCCGACAGGTGAACAATAAGTTAGAACACCAAACAAAGCAGAGCCTTAGGTAAGTTTCACCTTTAGGACATATAGACTCAAGTGCTGTGGTAACACAGTGCTTCCTATTTCAATCTCCCGCACTAACGTCATGAACTGGCTGGGATTGGTGCAGAACCTGGAAGCCCTGGGCTAGAAAGGAGCTTAGTGCTTACCTGCATCCAATGGGCACTACTCATGACACAGGGAAACTTGGCAAATTGTAATTAATAGTCGTGTAGCATGGAACATCACATCAGGTGCATTGTGACATATGGTAAATATATATAAAAGTATTATACTTGTGGTAATTTAGGCAATGTGGACCCCTTAATTATCTGTTGGCAGTTTATTTGAATATGGGTTATATTTTTCACTCAGAATAAGCTGGTAAATACAAAGCTGGAAGTTTTAATAATTCTAAAAGTTGAAAAAATTTTCTAAATGTTAACACTGGTGAAATAGCAGCAATATATCAATATCTCCTTTTTTTGGAAATTTATAAAGCCATTCCTTAAAATAATTTTGACTAAAAATGTTCGCCTGTTTTAGGCTGGCGAAAAAATATTATTTCTTATAAAGTTGGCGTGGTCATTTAGCCACAATCAGATTAGTTTTCCTATTGAAAAAGAATATCAGTATCGAAATGGAAGGGGAACTACATTGAAAATATTGCAAAGTATGCTGGTTTTAACAGATTGATATTTATTGATTTTGATCTTTTGGAATATTGCAAATTTCTTTTTGGTTCTATATAAATCAGCTGAATTAAAATATAACACCAAAAGACATTGATACATGACTAAATGAATCTAAAAGTTCTAAATCATCTTTATAAATATAATTGTTTATATCCTTCAGTATCTACTCATCAGTGAAATAGATAACCAAAAATATGTGCATGGTAATTCTAAATAGACTTACACTTATCATTGTTAATTGATTAAGATTACAACCTGTAATATGCATTATGGGGGATATTTATAAAAGTCCAAAAACTTTTTTTGACCACTTAACGTTGGAGAAACAGTGTTATTTTTTTGGTTTTTCTTTTTTTTTTTATTATGCCAGTATCGCCTATCTATAAAAGCTTTTATCGCCATGTTAGAAGTCACATTTTGATGCATTTTTTGACATCAAATAGTTTTTTTGCAAACCTATAAAAATCAATGGAAAGCTTTATAAATATATGTTTACAATCACTGATTTAGTAATTGCTTTGTTAAATTGCTGACCTGGATTAAATAATACTACTATTATAAATTCAGTGAAATACTCTTGCTTTATCTATGTGTACTTTCATCCATTAGGAGTCCTTTGGAATCTATCCTCATGTGATGCCCTTAAAATGCCAATCATTCAAGATGCCCTTGCAGTGTTGACAAATGCAGTGATCATCCCTCATTCTGGGTGGGAAAACACAATTCTTCAGGATGACCGTAAAATACAATTACATTCATCACAGGTGCTGCGTAATGCCACTGGGTGCCTACGGTAAGTCATTAAAAAAAAAAAGTAGTTCTACATAACTAAGAAATATGATTTTAAATACTTTATTCCAAAGGCATCTAACTTGGTGATAAAATTTATAAAGATCCAAACTGTTGGGCATAAGCAATGCTCTATTAAAGAACCACATATAATTATGGGACAAATGTGTATTATGGTCCAATTTATTTACAAAAAGAACATTTTTTTTAGCAGATTCTGTTTATCCATATCACCTGTCTGTTAAAACCGTATCAAAGTTTTCCCCATATTATTATTTAACTCTTCTAAATATTTGCAGACCTTTAATCCTGAACTTGGAATGTTGAGATAAGGAGCTGACGTTTCAGTTTTTTTGTACATGCGATGTAAGGGTGACTTCAGGGCATATTCATAAAAGTCTGAATTTGACTGTCAAAGTGAATTTACCTCACTTCAGGTTGCCCTGCACCTATAAGTGCACCTTGCCAAATTCACTACTTTGAGAGAGACTTTGGCTTGCCAAATAGCCAAACTACCTATGTATGAGCACGCAAAGTAATACGAAGAGGTCTGTAAGTACAACAATTGAAGCATGAATATAGTATGTAAAGTACCAGGAATTTTACTTTTTTTACACATTTGTGCATGAGTCCATTACATGCAAAACATGCTCTCTGGTGACTATGGCAAGTTAAACGCCGGATAGCAATAAAAGACTCTTCCAGGCCATTACTTTACAAAATAAAGTGCTCTGTAGTAGCAAAATTCTTTATTATCTCAGAGTTTAAAGGGTATTTACAAAAACTATGGCATACGTGTCAAAGTATATTTAATAGTTTTTATTTATAACAAATTTCTCTATCACACTGTGAGAGCAGAGACAAATTAATGTTGTTGCTATGATTTCCATGACTGGTTAATACTGGACTGACACCTTTATGAAATTCTTGGCGCTTATTATGTCTAGTGTTATATTTATTCAGTAGGATTCATCAGAAAGATATATTCATCCCATCTGGCCAAGTACAGTACATTCACCCTTCTATACAATTTACCCTAAAGCTATTTATTTTTTCTAAAATGTGCATGTTAACTAGATGACATCATTGTTTGTAGTTTGTTGTGGTTTTTGTAAAATATACATTTGTAATGTATTATTCTTTACTTAGGCTTGTTATCATTAATTTCTACCTACACTCTGCTTCGTTTAAAACTTACATTTGCCACATGTATTTACTATTCTTTGATAAAGAGCATAATAAATAAATTTAGTTCTAGTATCTCAATAAGGAGATACACACTGCAGACAAAAGCTAATGAATGCCTCTTTAAAGAGGGAGACATGGTGAGGCTGCAGAGATTTGGGGAAATCCTTGTAAAAGATTTCTAGAAATGGCTTCTCTTGTATATACATAAAAAATATACATTGGCATGCTCTTTTTCTAGTTTTTAATGGAAGGCACAATCGCAATTTGGGAATGACTTTCATAGGAGTTAAATTATGATCCTTGACTTGTGCATACAACACAGTTCTCAGTTTGTTACCAATTTATATTACTGGACAATATTTTCTCTAGTTATCTTCTTTCATTTAAAAAAAACAAAAACAATAGCAGGAACCTTGTGCAATAACTTACTTATTGGGCTTTTTTTTATCAGAATTATCTTAAGAAATTATGCAGAACTATCACAAACATGCCCAGTTTGTTCATGGCAAAACCCAATTTCTGAAAGTTACATCAAATAAGTGCAATTTAATCTAAAAAGTTAGACAAGTTCTCTGCATGAAATGACTTATTGTCAGTAGCACCCTATGTGCCTCTAATAGACTTTGCATGATGCATTGGCAGCTAGAATTGTGAAAGAATAAATTTAAGACCCTAACAGTTCAGTTATCATTATTAGCATTGCTGACTTTGAAAAAAACTGTCCCCTGCCTGCACGTAGAACATTACATATACAGCAATACCCAAATGTTACAAAGGATGAAAATGTTTTTTCACAGAATGAACCTCTGAAGCTTTGTCATTAATGTTTGCAGTTTGTGATCCATAGCTGCAGGAGAAGTAACAAATATTGCATGTGCAGAAACTGTTGACATCCTTCACTTATAATTAACAATCATTGTGGCTTTAGTTGTCAAAAATAATACTGCATTAAGCTATCTCCTTATATTGCAGAACTGGAGGCAGTTAATAAAAGCGGTAACATAATCTTGTGTATTGCTCAGAGCTGTAATAATCAGTGCAAACTGTAGATTATTAAAGAATTCTCTTTAAAAAAAGAAGTTGATTAGTATTACTGTATCCAGAAATATATCTGATGCAGTTACCATCTGAATGTCATTCTGTTGTATTTATATATATTTAGTTGCTTGGCATCATGACTCCAAACTGTGTTTCTGTAGATTTTTATATTTTGTTCTGTAACTTTGTTAAGTAGGCTTCCTGCCAATAAAACCTTTTATGACTACCTATTCACTTCTAAAAAGAGAAAAACCTGGCTGCTGAGCCAGTCTCATTACAGCATTAGTCCATTTGTTCCAAGGAATTTGGAAGAAATTCAACTTTTTTTAATAGGGATAGTACTACCTTCCATTCATCATACCTGATCGTCGTCCTTTTTTGAAAGAAGGCCTGTAATTAGTCCTGTATTAAATATAATATACTGCTGTATTTCAAATTAATAATACAAACTCTGACAGTAACAATTCACTATAAAAAAGTATATAGATTACGTGTTGTGATAGATGCCTAGATCTACAATCTGTGCCAGTAGATACATACTAGAATTAGATGTATCAGCAAAACAGTATCATTTGAAGGAAAAATGACCAAAAAATGCACTTTTTCACAGAAGAAGTGCATTTTCTGGTATCCCAAACCAAATGTTTTCTTAGATATGGTATTTTAGATAATGAAAATTACAGGGCAGTGCAATAAAAGGGGAAGTGGTATACTATGATTTAGCAACCCAAAGGAACCAATCAGAGGTTTGTTTTCATGCTTCTAGATTACATATAAATGCTAATTGTTGATTGGTTTCTGTGAGGTAGTAGACCTCAGTAAACAACAGTCCCTATTGATACATTCCCCTATATTTGTTGCTATAGATTAAACCAGTCATGGTTTATTCAGCACAAGCTGAGGTAAGGGCAGAGTAGGCATGCAAGCTCTATGTAATGTTAACTCTTGGTTTTTAATCAACAAGTTGATACTTTTAAATAAGTTATAAGTTAAGCGATAATGAACAAATAGCAAAGTCCTAGATTTCCTCTACACTCCATAATTTCCTCAAAACAGCTTTATTACCTTGAATTTATAGCAGTAATTCCCTTCATTAAAATATGTAGACGATATAGTCCCATGTCATCAGCATTTAAGTTTATGCAATAGTATTATTATCAGAATGGTAAAATTAAATTAAAATTAGTTCATTTATACAAATTAAGCTAGGCAATCCCTGCAATTTAATAATACTCTTGTGAGAATTGTTGCCTGCCAACTGTCTAATCAGGTATGTGTTGCCACTAAGAATTAGTATTATTTATTGTATTTTGGGCAGCTCTTTACTTAACTTGTTTCCAGTTTTTTAAATATGTTGTATTAATGCAATTGTAAATGTCTGCTTTCAGCAACTTCTTTATATAGAGGGGAGTTTGAGGAGATTACAATAGATGAAGGAATTAGGTAATGACTAAGCTGCTATTTCTCAGTTGATTTTTTTTTAACTTCTTTATACTAAAGACAATAATACTTTAAGCCATGGGGCTTTCTATGTAACCTAATCATTTAGAACCTATATAAAAGCTAATGATTATTTCCTAGCAAAGTATGTAACATACTTAACAAAGCAGGGGTTCCTATGTCATGTGTGTATCGAGGCATACATTTTTTAATTATCTTATAACCAAGAGTAGGGAAAGTACTATAGGCATTAAAGGACCACTAAACACCTTGAAAACACAATTAGTATTTGGATTAGCATGACAGTTATTCCTATGCAAGGCATTGAAGTTTAATTCTGGATTTGTTTTTGTTTTCTGTTGTTCTTATCATTGCTTGTTACAGCCTTCTTTTATATAAATTGGGCTTTCTGGGGCACTTCATAAATATGCACTATCGGAGGTTCCTAAGAAAACAATGCATCTATGCAGATGGTTGTTTAATAGACTCATAAAAGGTGACAGGAAAACAGAAAATTATACAAATCAGAAAATCAACTCCAAAGATAACATTTTTAATAGGAATATGTAGGAATAACTGTTACAAATACAAATCATTTTTTGTCTTTTTTCTGGCATTACTGTTTAATTCTTTTATTTCATCTGTTTGCTGCTATATTTCATTAAGGGTTATGGAACACATAACTACTACATATGGTGTTTACAATTTCCAAAAAATGGGATGGGTTCGGTCTATAATAAAAAAATATTAAAATAGCTGTCGGATAATTTGAGGTAGCAATTAAATTAATTAAAGAGGAAGTTTGGAATTCAGAACAAAAGAAGAAAACAAATAATATTTGTATTTTGTTCATTTTTACATAGCGCTACTATAGTACGCAGTGCTTTACAGAGGTTCATAATTCACTTCAGTCCCTGCCCCATGGAGCTTTCAATCTAGTTTCCCTATTCAGTCAAACACATGTATGTTTATGGATTGTGGGAGGAAACCCACACAAGTTTGGGGAGAACATACAAACTCCATGCAGATAAAGTCCAGGGTGGAATTTACCCAGAACCCAGCAGTGCTAACCACTGAGCCATTAATAATAGTTCATAAACATTTTTCCAATTGATCTTATTAAAAAAAAGACTTTTTTGAGATGGAGCTAGCTTTTCAGCTAGTGTATTACCCATGAGCCACTGCTCCAATTTCTTCTTGATCATTCTTGTCCCTGCTTCCTGGTGAGAGGCACTTCACATTGGTTCATGCATATGTATATCTGTGACCACTAGTTCCTTCTTTAAATGTATTTTTTTTTAATAAATGTTCATTGGAATAATGTTTATTAACTTTTAATTTTACTCTTTTTTTCCCCATCCAGATCTTCTGCTTTAGATATTCTCCAGTATTTTGTATATATTGTTAAATATCCTATCTGTATATTTGTGCCTATGGGCAGATTGTTTTATATATAGTTTTCTGGGCATAGCAACAAGTTTCAAGATTAAAATGTTCAAAACCTGACCTCTGGTTGGTTAATACTGCTGATTTATCTATGAACCATTTCAAAGCATTATGATGTATTACTGTTCTCTAGAGCTTTGGAATAAATTAAAGATACTGTTGATCCAACTTATACATTTTCAGCCTACTCTATGATAATATGCAGCTTAGAGGACCTCATCAGGTCTTGCTGAAATCTCTGGCAGGTATATTTCAATTAGCTTCTGAATTGTTGCAGCTGTTTTCAGTCTTTTAGCAAGGAAAACATGTACAGTCCTAACAGTAATGGCTTTTGTTCACTATAAAGTTGGTGTTGGTTCAAAAGCAAGTGTCACAAACAATGCATCTGTGGGCGTTCCCTGTTTTATTCTCACTTCTGGGGAAATGTCACAATGTCATATATGAAACATTAACCATATTTAAGTACTATTGTCAAAAACTGAATTCTTACATTGATCAATGTTCCTAAGTGTTTGAACTTTACCATTGTTATTTACAGGATTAGAGCTTTTAAAACTATAATGTACTTAAAAGCTATTTGCATAAAACAGAGATAGTTCAGATGTAAACTACAGCAAAATAGCATATAATTGGCACTATGTATGTAAGCGTAGGAGCATTTATTCATTCCATTATGTTACAGAATTGCAAAGTTCACTTAAGAACGTAAAACATGTTCAAGTAAAGCACAGATCCAAAAAGGAACAGATTCATCCAGCAGATGCTGTACATGCAGCGTTAGTACACACAGGTCACCACCTACATTTTTCGTGCTGCATTGCCATGCATTCAAATGTATGAAAAACACTATAAAAAGCTGTGGACCTTGTGTTTAATGGGCTTGCATGACTGCATGCATGTTAATTTACCTCAACTTACATTTATATCTTTTGTATTGGGCAGCTCTGTACAAGTGCTGGTCAACGAATTAGAATAATTTGAAATAGTGCAATCATGAAA
>WMED01017090.1:0-13107 GCA_019650415.1 Pipa parva | reverse complement strand
GCTTGGGAATAAGTGGTGAACAAAAAAAAAATCGGCTGGTAGTTAAAGGGTTAATTTGTTTAACTTAAAAGAAGTGTTTTTTACATTAATTTTGATGCCAGACAATTGCTAGCTGCTGACATTTTGTTGTAAAGGCAACAAGTTTCAGTAGTAGTAAACTGGCAGGTGTTTTTGACTTGTACTTGATAAGCGGGTAGATACAAAAGAAAAATCCGATTCAAGGCTTTAGCACAGCTTGTAAAGGAGATGGACCAGTTTTGGTGCTGGAATCAGGCATAGAAATACACTTGTAGTTAAGGCAACTCATCAGAAATACATAGGGAATTTTGCAAACCAGAAATCTATGAACTCGAATGCACTTTAGAAACTCAAACTAGTCTGTAAACTGAAATCAGTTCACTAACTTTGGGGGAAAGAAAGTTTGTCATTTTCAAGTTACAACAAAAGGTTTCCACAGCTGAATTTGATCTCAAGATAAAACCGTAACTTCTTTGTAGTTGCTGCATGGAAGTCTCCAGGGATCTCATTTTCAGAAATAAATAAAAACAAAAAATAACTGAGCGAAAAGGCATTCCTTCCTAGAGCAACATGGAATGTGTTAAATGTGGAAGTGGCAAAAGGTTTTGATATCATGCTCACTTGCTGACTTCTTTTAGTTTGAGTAAGAAGATCATCCAAGGATACATCCACAGATTAATATGGGGAAATCATGACTTATTGTAAAAATATTTGTGTCACAGTCTTCTAAAATGCCCCTTTCTACATTTTAAAATGCTTCAAAGTAATTCATAGGTAAAACAATCAGATTGTATTGCACTATATTTCTCATGTTAAATGAATTAAATATAGCCCACAGTACTTCAGTCATAGACAAAGCACACGGAATCACAAACACATTCAAATACAACATAGTAAAATGATTCCACTGAAAAGTAATCATTTCTACTGTGCATGCAAAGACCCTCCCAGTTGTATTACAGCCATTTGATTTACTTATAGCTGACATAGCCAAACATCAGTTTAGTTTTACACATATTGTAGAAATACATCTGTGAGCATGCAGCAGAATCTATGCTGAAATACTCCTATCCCCTTAACAGAGAGAAACTAAAAGGTTTGATATAACTGGAATTATAACTGAGAATGTTTAATAAATTGTTCTGTCTATCTAACATTCTGAATCATATCCAGGTAGCTATGGTTACCTTATATTCTAAGAGGCAACGTGGGATGTTTTGGGAAAAGGGAATTTCTGTCCACAATGTTATCTACACCCATGTGTGAAACTCACAGTTTAATAATATCCGATAATAGGTTATTGATCATGTGGATGTAATTGGATTACATGTATGAAATTCTCATTTTAGGCTAACGATTCAGAGATTTCCTGGATTATTTTAGTAAATATACATAGAGGGAGCATATCTACATATATGCTACATATATGCATTTAAATACTTTAGCGCCACTTGTGCTGACTTTTGCCTTCTCAATAGGAGCCAGTTTTATATGCTTAAGATTAGCTTCACATAAACAATATTGTTTTAATTACTTTTTATTGGAGAGCTTACAGGTACAATACAGTTTAATCATTATTGCTTGTGCTAAGATTTATTGGTGAATTTAAATGTCTTTTTTAACAGTCTTTTCATTTATAATTGCTGATAAGGCCTAAGGCATTGAACATGATAAGTATGTGCAGGCAAATACAGTTAAACATTTCATGATTATGATCTTAGCCAGACAAAATGGCACACATTGTAAATAAACTATTTTATATTAGGAGAATAATTTTTTACTGATTAGTGCTATTTTGTTTGAAATACCTGCACCATTTTACAATTAACAATAACTGATTTATCTTGTTGTGTGAAGCCTGGGACCTGCTGCACCAATTTTCTGTTCAGTTAATTGAACATTATTGAGAAACACATAAGCAGCGTTACAATTGATATAAAGATACATTTGTCTACATAATATGTTGGGGATAATATAGATCTACAGTATGTCTCTTGTTCCATTCTTACTTATATTGATTAACTGAGCCTCGATAAATAAAGTAAAATAATTAGAAAGATGGGCAGAAAAGATAAACAGATATTTCTATTGCTTGTATTTTGTTGAAATCAATTTTATCACCACTTTTAAGAGCTGTTTCAGATATGTGGTTTATGCTTTATAGCAATGATAAATGTAGAGACTTTCCCCCTGTTTCTGAAAACTTTTGCAATTGCTCAAAAAGGAGTTGAATAAAATGTATGTAAAAAAATTCCTCTATCAGAGCCTTCATGTAGAGCAATGACAGGCCTCAAAACCCGGGACTTAAAGTGCACCTGTCACCTTAAAGCTAATACGAATTTAGGTTGTACTAATGAAATAAACGTTTTTGTAAATTTACATGTATTTTAAAAAATGTACCCTGATACAGCGTTTCTTCCCTGTCAGCCTGTCTTTTCTTTGTAAGTGTCGAGTGGGCAGGGCTAAATAATGATTGACATTACAGCTCCTCCAATCAGATCCCATAAATCACAATCTAGCAGGGACCTGATTAGAGGTGCTTTAATGTCAATCATCATTTAGCCGGACCCACCCGACATTCAGGAAAGAAAAGGCATACTGACAGAGAAGGTGACAGAGAGAAACACTGTATAAAGGTAAATTTTTTTAAAATACATATATATTTACAAAATGTTTATTTCATTAGTACATCCTAAATTATTATTAGTGTTTTGAGGTGACAGGTGCACTTTAGGTACAGAACCACTGCTTGATATGCTATATAGGCAAGGTAGACTATGAAGCCACTATGCTAACGATGTTGTCAAAGATAGGTTGTCCCAGTGACTATATACATGCAGGTCTAACACTTTTTAAATTACTTTAAATGTATCATTTTATGGGTGAATGATTACTCAATGGAAAGGTGGTTTACATTATTGCTTTGAGACATTAATAGGCTCTAGGGCAGTGAAGGGTAACCTTTTGAGCTCGGTGTGTCAAAATTCATCATAAAACCAAGTATAACTTGGGTGGTGTGTCACTTAAAGAAAAATCCATAATTTTTTGAAAGCAGGGCAACTCTCCAACTGAGAGCATGGCACAAATGGCACCACGATGCATTGTCAAGAAAAACGTCTTAGCGTGTCACCTCTGACACGCGTCAAAGGTTAGCCATGACTGCTCTAGGGAGTCATACAATATAATATGTGACTTTATTTCACCAATAACAGATGGAAACACTTAACAATAACAATAGAAATTATCTTTGAGACCTTACAGAAGATTCACCAGGGTCCTTCTTGGATTCTCCTGCAGACTTCCTTGCACTAAATACTGTAGTTGGTTTCTACTTTCCACACTTTATGGCAACCCTTACTCACATTTCTTCAGGGCTTTAGGTGTCTCTTGGACTCTGATTCTCTAACCTACAAATACTTTATTAGATAGGGGAACTCTTTGGGCTTTTTCACCTAGAAACACCAATAGGTCCCCTATGTGTTCCATCGAGAAGTCCTTCAGGTTTAAAGATTGTTCTCTTGTTTTCTCAAAGTAGAGCCATAGAAGGTCCTGTGTGTCAATTTTTCTCCTACTCCATTTACACTTACCTTCCAACTTACATGGCTATACTGAGGCCTTATTAACATCACCTCCAGACTGAATAACTTAGAATTCCAACACTATGTTAATGTGTGGGATATAGAGAGAGAAATGGACACCCCCTCAAAAATTAAACATATGCTATATTTATAACTTGGGAATATCCTGTAAGATTGTTGTACTGTGTATAGTGAAACAGTAAAAAGGGAGAACATTAAGCATACCTGTTGCTGGTACATCTTTAATAAGTGCAGCGCCAGCACAATAGCAGAAGAACCTATTAATCCAGTTAGTTATTCAGGTGGGACACTAACTGTCAAATACCAGATCCATGTATGCAGGAAGATGCCAGTCTCTATGCTGTCTGCTCTGTATTTTGGATATTGTGTTCAATCCAAAACATGGAAATAAGGGTATTGAAAGGACATTTTACTAGCACACAAGAAAGAAAAACATTTGAACTTAAAATGTTCACATTTGTTGACTCAAAGAACTGTGGACTGAATAATGCTATTGCTTTTTATACATTATCAGTAAGAACAAAGTTGTATCTTTCTATCAGTTTTTCTTCCTCCCCTATCCCCCCCGCCAGTACCACCTTCCCACTAGACTGCCCATCTACCCCTCTATCCTCTATCAACTGTTATTTACGACTTTTACAACTCACCCTTCTAGCTGTTTATTTTGTCTTTTATTGCCCCACATACTGTTTATCCATTACAAACTGTGTATCCTTTAGTACTTGCTTTGACCTGAAGAAGGCAAAATATCTTGAAAGCTTGTCTTATATAATTAACTGTTAGTCCAGATGGAAATTGACTTACATCTTTCCTATTGGGCTCCAAATTAGTGTTGATTATTTACGGATGTCCGGAGAGAGACTTTGAAGCAATAACACACACGGAAACTGTCTGTTATCTTAGTAAAAAGCCTTTCTGACTTTTAATGGGTCGTTACCATGATTTATAACACATTTCATTTAACTCAAAAGTTAAACTCTTTTCTGATCATACAGAAACGAAACTAGATGCTGATTGGCTAAGCAAATTAAACATACTTGTTATGCTGAAGTAAGCTACAAAACAACTTCCAGACAGGAGCAAAATACTGTCTCGAAAGAAGGCCACTTTCATAGAAATTGCAAGACTAACTGTTTACTATCTATCTCTATGCAGACGAAAAACATTTGCCTAAATGCCAAGGTCATATTGCTTGAGTAATATTTTAGAACTAAGGTTAGGCCTAAAAGGTATAGTTCATTATAGGCCTGAAAGTCCATGTTAAAAGAATATATAAGTCCATATAGATATTGGGTAAATATAAGGATGAATAATAAGGTCCATAAATATGTCCATCACAATACTACAGTACTCATCTTTCTGACAGTTATGTTAGATAGGAACTAATGCTGGTAAATCCTATAGTTATTCCATTTACTGTGTAAATGTATATCGGATGCAAAATTATTGTGAGTATATATATATATATATACATCCAGTATTTTGAGTCTGTATATCTGTTAATAGGTTGTATTATAAAACAAGGACACTAAGGGGGGAATTCACCATAGTGCGAAGTGAGGTCCGGATCCTTCGCCTCACTTCGCACTGACTGTTATGCGCTCGCTGATGTCCTGCACGCAGACATCAGCGAACCCTTTTAAAGGGATTCCAGTCTCGGCGAGAGCACTCGAGTCGCTTCGCCAAGACTGGAATCCCTTTAAAGCGTTCGCTGATGGTCCTTGCTCATTCTTGCTGGGTTGCTCCAGTGCCCTAGCGTTTCTGCAGCAGTAAGTCTGGGGCCCCAAAAGGGTGTTGGTGAACACCAGAATGTTGGGGTTTCTGTCCCAGTTAGTTGTGCTGCAGGTTCCACCATGGTTTCAGGTAGTAACCTAACACAGTTGGAGTAAGTTCATTAGGTAAGGAACGTTGATTGTAACAGAATTTGTACAACAAAGCAATGTGCAGTATAATGGAAATACATCTGGGCTACTGAGTAGAAAGTCATTTCATTCATGAGCAACTGTACAATATACAGTGACATTAAAGTGGTATGGTTTTGAATCTAAGTGCCATCCAACAAAGTGAACAGAGGTATTTTGCTTTTTATCTTTTCCTTATCACCTTCTCTTTCTGTCCAGCAAAAAATGATATTCTGTCTGAACAACTGTGATTCACTCATTTCTATATCACTAAAATCTCTGTCATAGAAAAATAATAAACATGAAGTGTCTAAATAGGTCTACGCCGTGGACAAATAAGCAATGCACTAGGGCAGCATAAACAACTTGGTTACATGGTCTCTTTGAATTTGTGTATTTAATGATTGTGTTTATTTGATCATGAAATAAGACTTTGCTGTTAAGATCATGCACTGTAAATAAAAGACACCCCGCTCCATATATCAGCAGGAATAAGAGTTAATGTGTGTCAGTATCAGATTTCAGGCCATACTCCCTGAAATATTGTTACTCCCTCAGAACATTAACTTTTGGATTTATAAGGCATTTAACAGCCTTTCGATTCTGAGCCATACACACTTGGCATGACAGAGTCATAAGCAAAGCTCATAACTTGTGCAATGCCACAGACATTTAATAGGACCAACGTGCTCATTTGTGCTTGATGTATGGTGATCATTACTTCTTTTAGTACACAGGATGAGCTGTAACTGATTAACTATCTGGGAGAAATAATGCCTTTCTTTAGTACAATTCAGGACTATTTTATTTACAACCTGATGTGATAAATAACAACATAATTTTGGTGTCAGTGTCAACTACAGAAAATTTATATTCTGGCACCTTCTCTTGCTTCCAGAAAAAAGATTCCATACTCTATCAGTGATGGCTAGTGTGTCCTGTTCCTATTTTTTCTGGGTTAAGAGTTTTCGACATGGAGCATGCAAGTGATTCAGTAATATCTGAAATGTCAGCAGGACTAGATGTCCTTATGGGTCATCAGGGTATGACCCTATAAGTAATAGGCTGTAGATTTCAATTAAAAAAAGTAGAAGTTTAGACGTTTATTTTTTTGTGCCCTACATCTGATGTGAGTTTTCAGAGTCATAGGGTTGGTCCCATTTCTTGTATAGAGAAATGACATTGTGATGATTATGATGTGACATCAGAGATGTGTTTTCCTTTACATCTATTTCTTTCAGTCTATTAGTATGAAATACAGTGATTTAAAATATTTATTTAAAACAGTGTTAAACTAGCCCACCAACACACAGGGAAATCTCATGGTGGGCTCAGGAATCAGTGGAAACTTCTAAAACTACAAACTACTCCATCATGGAATATTCCTAAGGGTAGTATAAAAATAGGTAGGGGTCTGGAGACACATAAGAGAAAGGATACTAGAAAATCATGGACGCCGAAGAGAGGAATGAATAAGCATGAAAAATATATTATAAGTAAGTGGATCCTTGATCACATGTTTCCGGGTGGACACCAGGACTACAGTCCAACATTGTTAACTGTTATAATTTTATGTGATAAAGCACTGCAGCATGCCATTATACTCTGGGCATGTTCATTCTCATTTCATTGCAGAATTTCTACTTGATGATACAGTGAGAGCGAGTAGTCCAATACAGTTTGGCAGGGGCATTTAGAACTATTGTATACATGCTTCACTAGGTCACAATGAATAAGAATATTTAATAAATACTGTACACACTGTTTATTACAGTTAGGTTGTAATTTCCAGTTCAGTAGGTAAACAATGTGCCAGCTTTGGCTACAGGTGGTATTTAAGGTAATTTACTAGAATAATCAGATGGGGATTAAAATAAATTAAGCAATTTAATTTCTTCATTGCAACCAGAAATAATTTTATTTCTATCCATGAGGGTTGTTTAAAGGAGAAGTATATGATGTCAGTTGATACTTACATGGTTGATTTAGCAGCAGTACACTCTAAATTTACAGTGAAATTTATTAAACTCGGAAAGACCGCTCTGGGTTTTTCCGAGTTTACTGGGAAAAATCTCACAGTGTGCTTGCGAGATATTGAATCCTGATTTTTTTTCAAAATTTTCGATGGAAAGGTAGCTATGCTACTATTGAAAAGTATGGCTACCTTTCCATAAAAAAATAAAAAATCGAGAAAGAAAAACTCGAAATCTCGCAAGATTTCTCCTGGTAAACTCAGAAAGACCCAGAGCGGTCTTTCTGAGTTTAATGAATTTTGCCCTTATAAATGTACTGCTCGATCAGTAATCCTCTGATGATCAACAACCCAGGATCGTTGGATGCTAACATAGACCCACCCCATCCCACATACACAATTGGTTAATTTCGGGCAAATTCGGGAAGGTGTGGGTCTATGTGAGCAACTGACTTCACTCATGTAACTTGAAAGCAAGGAGGAGTGGGCCTGAGCTGCCTCAAATTCCAGAGAGGTACATTTTATTTTTATCTAAAAAAAAAATGTATCATTTAATTAATTAGAACATGTTGTACTTTTCCTGTGAATATGTTTATATTCTCTTTGCAGTTTATTCAGAGAAAGCTTTGTTTTTGGAAGGTCTGTGTCACATTTTGTGTGAATCATTCCATCATGAGATCACTGCATATTTCTTAAAATATGACTCATGTGTTTGTGTAATTTAATAACAATATTAGCTGATGGCTAACTTCAGGACCAGTTGTCAATTCGCTGCTTAGCAAACATACCACTGTTCTCTGATCTCTGGGTAGCTAAAGTTTATTGTAAAAGATATCAGTGAATGTTAGGGGACAGAGGAAGGCTTCATCAAAAAGAGTACAATTTTACATGTGTAATCTCCCCAACAAAATAGTTGATCAAAGTTTGAGCTTTCCTTTTTCAATTAATTCTTTCTCTAGATTATTCAGTACTAATTCTTGTCCTAGGGCTTTACCTAACTATTTTGCATGATGTATCATTGTATAATATCTTTAAATAAAGTGTCTTTTTTATCCTCTTTATCATCATCATCATCATCATTATTTAAAGATGTCTTGTCTAGCCTATGGTACCCAGAGTTTCCATCAGTTACCATAAGGAATATATTCACTAATTCTACCACGAGTATCATGATATTAGGATATAGGCATTGCTTACTGATTGGGAACAGTGGACACACAATATGGATGTCAGAGATTTATAAAGTTATGGAGGCCTTTATGGCAATGCAGAAGAATATATATATATATCAACAAAAACATTAAAACTACTGACAAATGAAGTGAATGACAATATTATCTCATGACATTGACAACTGTATTTGATATATTAGACAACAATTGAACATTTCCTGAAGTTTATGTATTGGAAGCAGGAACAATGGGCCAACTGGAACTGAATGACATTGATAGGGGCAAGTTTGTTGTTAAGTCAAGTTCTGATTTTGTAGTAATAGACTATGATATATCACTGTTATAATATAATGTCATACATGTGATAATAGTAATAACTGATGACTACCAAAGGGGCAAAATTTTTTGTATATAAGGAAGTTAATTATGTTTGTTTTTAAATGTGTTTGCTTTAAAGAGGATGAGGAGTCTTCTAAAACACTGCATGATTTTTTTTGCCTAATAAATAATGTTGTTTTTATGAATATTGGCATGTGGGAGGTATAGTTATTAAGCTATTCTATGTTATTTTTGGTGCACAAGGTGAGTACTGACAAATACAATCAAATACATTTTAAAGGGGAACTATAGTCAGATTACATCTTTACATATACAGTACTATACCTTAGTGAGAAGTGTTTCTCCCCAGTAGATGTTTCATCTAAAGCAGAATGATTTATTACACAGCACTGGAAAACTCCCGCACCAGGAAATGTGTATGTGATATGTACCAGCCAGTTTTACATAAAAGGGTACCCTCCCCTGGACATTTTTGCCTAATATGTAATGTAACACCTGCACACAAGTTAGCTTTTCTCTGTAATCTCCTGAATTCCAGGAATGATTGATGAGGCCAAAAGGTCAGCACACTGCTTAACCAATAGCAGTCAGGCAGCTTTTTTCTTCTTGTGTTTAGCAGTTATATCACACACGTTAAATATGATTTGGATGCCTTGGTAGTATAAAGTATTTCCTATTTCAAGATTAACTATCTTTTAGAAAAAATATCTTACCTGTATATTGGGAAATACTACTGACTTCATTGAGTAGTGATTGCCTGCCCATAGTATTCTGGCTATGTCTCTCACAGAAGATGAAACATGAGCTTGTTTCTAATGATGGTTCATAAATGTTAGCCAGTCAATAGATCAAATACATTGGTGGTTTCTGAATCACTTGTCATTCATGAATCTAAGTTACTTTTTTATCATTATTTCTGACCTGCTATTAATTATGCACCCCAGACCTGACATGAGTTGCTTTTCCTGGTCTCAGTGTTTCAGGATAATAGTAAAGTCTTTACTGTAATCAAGATTCTCTTTCCCCTATCAAACCAGTTCTGTTCTTTACTATGATTGTCAATGCATACCTCCACTGATATAATCCTCACTATTTTCTAATTTCATGATTTGCCTTCTGTGCTTATTGCTTTCACCTCACAACCTTACCCAGACCTTGCTTCTACAATAATTGTTTTGATATCTGGTTCTCCCACTACCTGGGTTGCCAGGCTCCAAAGTAGGCCTGATACTACCATTTATGAGCCTGTTTCTTGTGAACAACAAATTAAAGAGTGACTAAATTTTGATTTAAAATGCCCTAAATTTTTCATAATGTCCTGTGAGTTTTTTGAGTAGATAGTCCCACTACACTGAACATTGTTTTTTTAAATTGCCTTTTACATCTCGTTGGAGCCTCAGCTGCCAAGCTACCCATGCACTAATCAGAGTACTACTTATGTGCTCAGTAGAGTTGTGCACCGTGTTAGCCATAGATTTAAGCAAAGACAAGAGAGTATAGGTGATACCTTTTATTGGCTAATGAAATAGATGGTAAATGCAAGCTTACGAGGCTCCTAAGGCCTCTTCATCGGGCAGAGGCCTTTGGAGCCTCGAAAGCTTGCATTTACCATCTATTTCATTAGCCAATAAAAGGTATCACCCGTACTCTCTTGTTTTTACTTATGTCCTCAATAACACAGGGTCTTTTCCCTATTTTATGGATTGTAAAATGAGAATACTCCAGACCATACTCACCTTCCCACAGTAACTTCCTGGCCTCTGCTGACACTAGGACTTCCCTGTCTTTCTAATAACAAAAACATATTGTGCACATAGACACTTGACCACATTGTGGAAGAAGATGTATTTTAATCAGGGAAATGCTACTGACCTAATTTTATTTGGTTTAGTAAAAGTAACTCTGTATGCTGTGTAAACCGGGATCTGGGCTACGTGAAATAAACAGAACAGGCATACTTGGCCAATGATAAAATAAACATACAGTCCAGTTTATTGTCCAGTACTGATGAACACAAAAGTCATTCCACAACACAGTTTTTCCTGATTAAAAAAAGGAAAGTATGCTTTTCTTCAGCACAAAAATAAATCAAATCAATGGTTTCCACAAGCACCGGTTAATATAAGTTAAAAAAAGCACTTTTCTATTTTACCAGTATAGTTGTTCAGATGGGGTTCACCCCCGAGCTGCAGCAGCTTGTCTGACTGTCTTACTTTCTCACTCTCTCTCTTCAGCTAGCAAAACTTTTACCTGCTTTATTTAGGTTAGGTGAGCCCATTAGGGGAAAACTCTAGGATGGAGTATAGGAGTGACCTTCCCTCCCAAGCTCTTCAGCCACTCCTAAATCTTGGTCCCAAAATCCAGTTAAACAACATCTCTGGCAGTTTAATACTGCCAGGCACGGCTCTTGTGAGAGAAAGCAGTGAGCACTCATTAAATGGATGTCAGATATATCCGATAGAGTTAATTAGTGCCTACATAATGTAGGAGGTGCAACATAGGAGAGTAAAACCGTTACCAAAGGGAGAAAAGAAAAGAAAAAGACTCTCCTCAGGAAGCCGCAGGAAGAAGTCCCACTAGATGGGACGAAACGCGTCCGGCGTTTCCATTAGCAGCACTAACTACCTACCTTGGTTATGATCATTGCAGATTACTACATAGAACCATTTGCACGATTTAGGTGACTGGACTGTTCTGACTATCAAAACCGGTAATAGTATCATTGTGATTATACTAATTGAATTACCTAGTTTGACACACTAACCATTGTTACTGTTGATTGTAGAATATATTCATAAAAACTAGGCAGTGATACTTATTCCATATTAATGTATTACCAATTTGCTAGCTGCTGCTATATGGGCTGATATTTTAACTGTTTTTTAAATGTTTTTAGTTTTTTGTGAGTTTTTTCCTGGCATTACATTTATGTCATGATGTACTACTTTGCATTGATTGGTTTGCTGTGTTTATCTAAATAAATATTTGAATTTGAGTGCACATAAGTAAAGGAGAGTCTTTTTCTTTTCTCCCTTAGGCACGGCTCTTACCAGGATTTTATGCCACTGCTACCAATAACCTCAGTGGCACGTATACTCCATCGACCACTTTTCCGTACACCTGCTTACACTTGGTACTGCATCACAATGTGGACATTATATCTGTATGGGCCTGATCCTAGAACTTACCAAACTAGAGAGGCTTGGAGTGATTGGAAAATGTGATGCCCTAAACTTGTAAAAAGTAAGAATTATTACTGAGCAATGAAATAATTTACTCGGTTGTCACAAATGCATGGAATAAGAAATTGCTTTGTAATAAAAGGAAGACTTTCTGCGTGCTGTGCATTTTTAAGCTAAAATTCCATAATTATTATTGAATTTAATCCAGGAACCTCATTTTTTATTGAGAATGTCATATTCTTTCCAGAAATGAATCATTATTAGTGGGGTTGATTCCAGATGATACATTGCTCTCAAATCTCATTAAAACAAGGACTTGGTATGATGATGGATTAGAGTAATGAGTCATTTATAGCTCGAGGCCCCTGTACTCTATCACTAATGAGATGGAGGGTGGAAAGAATAAGTCTGCAAGCATTTATTCCAGGACAGGAAAAAGTTGGTCAGATTCAAATACATGAATCAATAAACTGTCATTTGTGCTTTTAGAATAAGGTAGAACTCTCACAGTGCTCTATAACTGTATATATAATTATCCCTTAGTGCTTTAGTATATAGAATACTCCCTCTGTTACGCTTACAGGAAAGTGAACATTGAAAGTCTTCACTTGACACAAGTAGCCTTTTCTGCAAAAATGCTTATACCAGTATTGTTTTATTGAAATGTTATCTGTTTTGGGATCTCCAAGCAAGATAAACAAACCGATAGTTCAGAATGATAGAAAGACAGATATGATTTGTGACTCTTATTTTCAATATTTCAATATTTCTTATTATTATTTTGTTCTACACTATATCTTATTATTATTATTTTAGTATCTTTGCACAATGTACTGTATGTCCAGATACTGGTAGATCTGTTTCCATATACAGTGGGAAAAAAAAGTATTTAGTCAGTCACCAATAGTGCAAGTTCCACCACTT